>LPNX010331487.1:212578-255850 GCA_001517045.1 Pseudotsuga menziesii
ATGATGACATCATCATTCCTTTTTCAAGGTATTTCTTGTTTTTGGGGTAGTGGGGTCCATCAAAAGTATGTCGAGTGAGTACTCGTTAGATGCGGAATTTAATTTCACATCCAACGAGCTCTCCTGATCGAAATTTGAGTAAAAACACAAGGAGATATGTAAGAAATACAAACAAAAGAAGTAGTTTTTTTTATGATACCTATCCCCAAATTTATATTAAAAAATGTTTAAGACCTATACGGTATTTCAAATTTAAAGCAATTTCATTGGCTAACACATGATGACATGGAATTTGAATAAAAGTTAAAAGGCCCATTTTGAGTTGAAATTTCCTCTAATGTGAAATTTTCAACCATAACGTGCACAACTGTTAGGTAGACTCAGGGGCATTAGTCAATGTTATGCCACTTTCAATCTGTAAGAAGATAAATGGACAACCTAAACCATGTACTTGGCAGGTCATTCAATTAGACAGAACAAATGTTAAGGTAATTGGGGAAATAGAGGATGTTCTGATTCGATTATCTTCAAATGAAAAGGTATGTCAATTTATCGATATTATAGTAGCAGACATACCTGAGGCATATGGACTTGTTTTGAGTCGGGATTGGTCAGCAAAGCTAAATGTATATTTTGCATTGGATTGGTCACATATGTGGTTTCCTTATAAGAGAAGTCCCAATCAAATAAAAGTATTAAGAGAGCCCCATATGAAGCACAATGTTACTTAGTTGGAGGGTAAGAATGAACCAGTGAATTCTATGTTGGGAAATTACTTTATTGAGCTTGAACCGGGAAATTACCAAGAAGAAGAATCCAGTGGTACACCAGACACACAGCCTGATCTCCTTCAATTTTCACGGGCTGATGAATTTGATTGTAAAATAGTAGACTTAGTTTTAGATGTAGTTTTTTATTCAAGTACAGTAGAAGTAGATAGTTTTTGGATACTTTTTTTTTATGGATCTAAAACTTTGGAAGGATCAGGAGCTGGCTGTGTCCTAATTGATCCAAAGAAAAATAAACATTTTCTTTCATGTAGATTAGAGTTTGAATGTACGAATAACACAACCAAATATGAAGCATTGGTTCAGGGACTAAGGAAAGAAATTGAATTAAAAGTAGAAAATCTGAAAGTGTATGGGGATTCTGAAATAATTGTAAAGCAAATTCGAAAACAGATACATTGCATCTCCCCTCATTTAAAAGCTTATCAGAATGAAGTGTGGGATTTTCTGACAAATTTTTGTGCATTTAATATTGTATCCATTCCTAGACTTAAGAATGCAGCAGCTGACTTGTTAGCTACCTCAGCTGCAAGGCTTGTACCTTCAAATAACAAGTGTTCTATTGAATTACTTTTTAGGCCTTCGGTTCCAGACATGATTACTAACCTACAAGTTTTTGATGATGATCAAAAAATCTTGGAATGTTTGATGAATGATGAAACTTTCAAAGGGGCAATTATCGATGACGAAGAACACCAAGCTGAGTTAAAATTTGATAAATTCATTCCTAAAGGGGTCAGGACCTTAGAGCGAATGTCTGATTTAGACAACAAATTCAGAAGACCAACAAATGTCAAGACTCATAGCTCGTCTTTGCAATTCGAGCTGATAAATTTGGGAACTCAAGTTAAACCCAAATATGTAGATTTGGGAAAGCATTGTTCCCCAGGTGAAAGAAATAAGTTCATTAGTTTGTTCAAATAGTACAAAGATGTATTTTCCTGGACATATGAAGAGCTGAAAACATATGACACCAATATTATACAGCATGTCATCCCCATTAGATCTGGAGTCAAGCCTTATCAACAGCCGCTGAGAAAAATGCATCCAAAACTGGAGTCGTTAATTCAGAATGAAGTGAAGAAATTATTGGATGCTAAAATCATATTCAAAGTTAGACACTCGGAATGGGTGTCGAATCTGGTACTAGTAAGGAAGAAATCTGGAGAAATTAGGCTATGTGTGGATTTCAAAAACCTATATTGCGCTTCGGATAAAGACAACTACCTAGTCCCACCCATGGAACATATATTGTAGATGGTTTCGGTTTCTGAGTTATTTTCATTATTAGATGGATTATCTGGTTACAATCAAGTGTTAGTAGCTGAGGAAGACATACTTAAAACTACATTCAGAACAAAATGGGGAACTTTTGCTTGCAGAAGGATGCCCTTTGGACTCATCAACGCTGGAGCTACTTTCTAGAGGGCTATGGATATAGCTTTCCACGATCTAATTGGCCGTAGTGTTGTAGTATATCTTGACGATGTCATGATATTTTCAAATAAGAGAGAAGAAAACGCATTCCATCTAAAACAAATTTTTGAGCGTTGTCGAAAATATGGAATCTCACTGAATCCAAGGAAATGTGTGTTTGCGGTTATAGAAGGAAAGCTACTGGGTCACGTGGTTTCTAAAAAGGGGATCTCCATAGACCCAGAAAGGAACAAAGCTATCGAATAGATCCCTTTACCCCATAACAAAAAAGGTATGCAATCATTCATGGGGACAATAAATTTCGTGCGAAGGTTTGTGCCAGATTTCACTCAAATTATTAAACCTTTTCAGCAAATGGTGAAACAAAGTGTACAATTCAAGTGGAATGATGCAGAGAAGAATGCATTTAGTAAAATAAAGACATTTATTGCTCATGCACCCTCTCTCAAAATTCCAAATTTTGAGAAGGATTTTATTTTGTACACCTTCGCATCTAACAATTCATTAGCAGCGGTGCTTACTCAGAAGGAAGATGGGGGAGATGAGTACCCCATATCATTTATGAGCACTGGTCTGCAAGGGGGCGAATTGAATTACCCAGCTATGGATAAACAAGCTTATGCAGTCTTCAAAGCGTTAAAACAATTTAGGCCGTACATACTTAAGAACCGGACAAAGGTAATAGTTCCACACCCAGCTGTAAGGTCTCTTTTCGTACAAAAAGAATTAGGAGAAAGAAGAGGCAACTGGGTATCAGCTTTACAAGATTATGACCTCGAATTCAAACCAGCATCCATAGTTAAAGGGAAAGGACTGTGCAAACTAATGGCTGAAGGTAAAAACAATTAAGAAAACGATTGGGAAAATGAAGCTGAATTATGTATGACAGATGTATGTCCTCTTTTCACAGCTCTAGATTCTTGGTACCAAGACCTTGTTCATTACCTTTAGGAAGGATTATTTCTAGAACATTGGAATTCCAAACAGCGAAGAGCGTTGTGCCTTAAATCAGCTGCATATCAGATCATTGATAGAATTTTATTCAGGAAGAATTATGATGGAGTCCTTCTTAGATGCTTAGAGAAAGAAGATGCAAAAAAGGTCATAACAGAGTTACATGATGGGCCTGCTGGAGGTCAGTTTTCTGGAGATACGACAGCCCACAATATTCTCAAAGCTAGATACTATTGGCCCACACTGTTTAAGGATGCGCACACCCATGTAAGAAAGTGTCATATCTGCCAGAGGTATGGAGGAAGACAAGCCAAAGTAGTAGGACCATTGAATCCTGTGATGATAACAAAACCATTTGAGCAATGGGGGATTGATATCATTTGAGAGATAAAACCAAATTCTTCCTTGCAACACAAATACATTTTGAGGGCAACTGACTACTTCACTAGATGGGTAGAGGCAATTCTATTACGTAAAGTGAATGAAGATGCAGTCATGGATTTCTTGCAAGATCACATTATGACCAGGTTTGGGGTTCCAATTTCCCTGGTTTTCAACAATGCTACTTATTTTTCTTCTATTAGATTAACTGCATTTGCTCATGAAAGAGGAATTAAGTTGCATTATTCTGCAAACTACTACCCATAAGGGAATGGTTTGGCAGAATCTACAAACAAGAATTTGATTAGGATCTTGAAAAAGACTGTGATAGAAAACCAAAGAAGTTGGCATTTAGCATTGCCAAATGTTCTTTGGGCTGATAGGGTCACACCCAAAAATTCCTTAGGTGTGTCGCTTTATACCCTTGTTTATGGAAAAGAAGCCATCCTTCCTCCTAACATTATGCTACCATCTTCCATAATATCTCAAAAGTCAAGAGGCACAGATAATGAAATCCTACAAACTAGAATCTATAATCTTTTGAAGGCAGAAGAGTCTAGGTCTAGGGCCAAAGAACGTTTTAAGCATCAACAGGAAGTAGTGAAATAGTGGTTTGATAAACATAAAGCTGGAAAAAGGGAATTTGAAGTGGGAGACCTGGTTCTTAAGTGGGATCACCCACATGATGAAAAGGGGAAACACATGAAGTTTCAACAGATATGGGTAGGCCCTTTTCAGATTGCAACAAAACTTGGCCCCTCAACCTACAAATTGCAAGATTTATAGGGGTGGGAAGAGAACTTACCAGTTAATGGATTAGTTCTCAAACCTTATTTTTCCTGATTTTTATTTTTGTTTTGTACATAAATAAATTGATTTAGTTGTTTATTTTGGATTTACCTTATTTCTGTTGTTTTTTAGATTTTGATGGATTTAAATAAAAGAAGCAAAATTTTGGTTGCATGGAGAGCATTAGGATTCCGGATTAACTAAAATCCTTGACTATAAGACTGTGTACTTTTGTTTTATTTGAAATAATTTCTTCTAGTTTAGCAGTTTTCCTAAATGGCTATGAACACATTGAAGTCCTACTTAATCCTTGTAAAATAACTCAGGATCAAAAGGTCTAGAATACTATTTCGAGGCTCCATCCATCTCACATTTAAAATGCCTGAGAGGGTGACAGCAAAAGACCCATGGAAAGGAAGCAAGGTAAACAGTATATTATATATAAATGATCCCATGCAAAGAATTGGAATCCAAAAGGCAAATAAGAGTCAAAATCTCCTAAGAAAGAAATGTGTACCCAAACAAAGTACTGAATCATATAAGTACAAATTGCCAAAGTTCTTCTCTGTCCGTGAGCTAAAAATTAAATACATCTCTCACACAAAAGGACACTATGGATAGAGGATCCTAAATAAAAAAAAATATTCAGAAAGAAAGGCATGCAGAAGGACTCAAAATAAAGGACAAAAGTCCAAAAGCACAAAAAGTGAAAAATGTCATGGGAATGAGGAACAAATGAATATTTATGTTTACCACATGTTACAATATTATGGTGTCCAAGATGGAAGCTACCCGAAGACATAGGTAAAAAATGAAACTCATATTCCTCGCCTCAAAAGAGTTATCTTGACTTTAAAATCTTGGTTTCCATTTTCCTAAATTGGATTATCATCAATGATTAAAAGTACATACATTTTCCATTTGGGAAATCCAGACATATAGAAGAATTCAACATGTTGGTTTTATTGTCAAACAGTTTGTTACTTAAGGAAGAAATTGTCCAGAGATCTGGGTTCACTAGGTAGTCACCAATTGTTGCAGCTGCAACTTTTTCCCAAACTTTTTAAAATTTTGGACCCTCCTTTTAAATTTTATCTTTCCTGGACTTTTTTTGGATTGCCGAACTTTGTTGTCCTCTGTTACAAATTTGGATCTTTTGAGTTTGAATTGAGGTACATTGTTTACCATTTTCAGAATTTGAATGACTATCTTTGTTTGACTTGAACTTGAAGTTTTTGGTTTTTCGATAGTTTCCTTTTCGCTGTCGGAAGTTTATTTGAACAGTGAATCGGGGCTGTAGTTCTCCACGCAGCGGCCGTTGTGGAAGCTAACTAATGAACGTCCCGATGGGAATCATGTTTTTCGCCGATGGTTTATCTCCTTCATTTTTGGTTTTCGGCATCGTTTTGCTTATCACTGTCGGAACATTAGGCTTCTAAGTCACCACTGTTTCAGAGAATAGATGGCAAACGTTTCGACTGTTTAGTTCTTACCCTTGCCAATTCCGTGTTTCATTGATTTTTCATTAATTTTTGTTTTCTCTTTGCTATCGAAACGTTTCATGACTTTGATCAAAAGTCGTAGTCTGATTATTTTCTGCCATTATGGCTCCTTAGCGAACTAATCATCCGACATATAGTTGTTCCGTTCACCGATGGATACTCTAATTTTCACCGATGCTTTTGTTTTATTGATCAAACTTTTACTTCGCTATGTTTTTTGTTTTCTCCATCGAAACAGTGTTGATGATTGATCGGAGTACTAATATTTTGTGTTGCCGACACAGTGGCAACATTGAGCCTTTGGTTGCAGAACCTGTTGTCTCTCCACTTTCCGCCGTTGTGGTTTTCTAGTAAACTATCTTGTCGATGTTTAGTGGTTATGAGCTCCAACCTTTAGCTTTTAGAGTTGCCAACCGCCGATATTTTTATGTGGACTTCGGAGCCCTTAGTCTATATGGTTTCCACCGTTGCAGCAGCTGAGTGAACTAACCATCCAACGTATAGTTGTTCCATTCACCGATGAGAAGTTTATTTGCTCGATGCTTAGAGTTTATTGCTTCTGATTGTCGGTAGGGTTTTTTCGCTGTTTTTGTTGTGTTGTTACTCTATTTTATGGGATAGCAGAGTTTTCCCATGGGTGCTGGTCAAGTCAAGGTTTTTCTGAGACGAAGAGCGCATTTTGGGGGTTTGAGGTTTCGAGTTAGTGCGCATGCGGCTTGTTTTTAGATGAAGAATTTGTTCTGTTGGGATTGTGGTTTTAGTAGGACAGCGGAATTAGAGGTTTTCTAGACCCAGCTTGCAGGATTTTCTTTGCCTTATCATTTTCTTTTCATGCATTAATATTGTTTATAGTTCATTTTACAGAATGCATCTATTAGTGCAGTTGTGTTACTATTGTTAAACACTAGATGGTCTAAAATCTGCTATGTTCATGATAGGGTGACTATTGCAAGCAAGATATGTCTAAAAGTCAAAGCAGAAGGGAGGCATCAAGGGAAGAAGAGGCTGAAGCATAAATAAGTGAGATAGAAAAGGAAGGATAAAGTGAACGTCTGAGATCAAAAAGGTCTAAAAGGACCAGCGGATTCAATAGCAGTAGAGGCCCAGGCTTGGGAAAAGTTTATTACTGATCAAGCTGGTCTCTCGTTACAAAAGTGCTATTAAATTTCAATGAAATGTAACGTATTGTATAAATCATGAGCACCCACTAAAAGACAAGATTGTGGGATTAAACAGTTGGGAAAGCCCAAAGGTCACCCAAGGGGCAACCCAAAGGTTAGGGTTGTTTTTGTATAAATATAGGGGAGTTAGTTGTAGAATTGGACTTTTTCCCAGATAGATTTGTGAGAGTGTGATGTAAGAAGAACTATTTCCTTTTGCATAAAGAAATTACAAGTTTCCTATTGGAGAAAGCTTTGTGGAAGGTTTCAAATGCTGTGTTATGGATTTGTTGAATGTGAACTATTTCATTTTCAGCTATTATCCATTAACTGTGAGATCATTCTAACTCTTTGAACCTATGTTCTTATTATGAATGTGCTCTAGTTTATTCTATGAAATTTCCACTATGAGTAATGAATGTTGTTCATAAACAATTAGCTATCTCGTTGTTCATATATCTATAAATGTTCATGTGTTTTGAAATAAGTAATAGCTATCTGTGATTTTTCTTAATGCATGCACAAAATACATTACTCATTGATGAATAATAATCTTGCTCCCTAGGGATAGGTTAGATAGTTAGTTTTAGTTTTTTCTTCCTGTGTGTGGTTTAGATGCGAGAGAATTAAGATGAGAGGTAAGAACCTGCACATCACATTATGACCGCTCCTCGTATTATCTATCAATCCGCATTTTCAAATAGACACTTGCATCTCATACTTAAATACAAAAACTAAAAACATACACAGTGGACCGGGCCGTAACCAGTAAAACCCTTTATTTTTGTTACATGACCTACGATATCCGGACTGTAAACCGGATGGATTCCCCATACCAAATAGTAACAAGCTAGTTGGGAACATTTACTGGGAAGAATCCCTAACTGTTGTTACCTGCGATTTTATAGGCCTCAACAGATGCAAAAGAAAAAGTTAGAAAATCTTTCGAAAAATCAGGGTTCACTAGCACTGGTGCTTCTGTAAGATCTTGCTTTATCTTCTCAAATGAATTCTTGGCCTCTACTATCCACTTTACTTCCTGATCTTTCTTCAACATAGCTGTTATCTGTTTAATAGTTTCAACAAAATTTGATATATACCAGCGCAGAAAATTAATTTTCCCAATAAAAGATTGCACATCCTTCTTACCTCTAGGAAAACTAATTTTTAAAATGGCCTTGAATCTTTTTGGATCTATCCTTATCCCATCAATTGAAACCAAATGTCCTAGTAGCTTACCCTTTTGCACAACAAAATGAGACTTTTTTGGATTTAGTGACAGTCCTTGTTTTTTGCATTTTAAGAAAGTTTGTTTGAGGTTTTTTAGATGTTCTTCATCAAACTGTGAAAATACTATATCATTTAAGTAAATCACATCCAACTTATCTTTCTCCCCAACAAAGGTTATATCCATAGCCCTTTGAAAGGTAGCCCCAACATTCATCAATCCTAATGGCATTTTTCCATACATGAAGGTACCCCAAGGGGTAGTGAAGGCTGTCTTCTCTTGGTCATCTAGATGCATTGCAATCTGGTTATACCCTGAGAATCCATCCACCATTGAAATCCTCTGAGCACCCACCACCTTCTACAAGATTTACTCAATTTTTGGTAATGAATAATTGTCTTTCAATGAGGACCTATTCAGATTACGGAAGTCTACACACAACCTTATCTCTCCATTATTTTTCTTGACAGGAACTAGGTTTTCTACCCATGATGAGTATCTAAGAGGAACAATTATTTTTGCATCCAATAATTTTTTAACCTCTTTTTCTATGACAAGAAATAATGCAGGATTGATTCTTCTTAGTTTCTGTCTGAATGGTTTTACATTAGGCTTCAAAGGAACTTTATGCTGAATAATACTAGTGTCATATATTTTTAAATATTCATATGACCAAGCAAAAATATCAACATATTCTTTCAACAACTTAATGTACTTGTCTCTTTGCTCCACTAAAAGTGCTTTATAAATATTCACTATCATGGGTTGCCCCTTTGTACCAATATTACAGTCCATAACATTCTCTTATGAAGACTACATAGCTGGTTTCAATGGAGTGTTATTTTTTGAAAAAATGACACTCCATAAAATTACCTTTCAGCTCAATAATTTTATGACCAGCAATTTCATTTTTTGAATATTCCTCAGCATTTTCAATCCCATCATCCTGCTCTTGATCAGTTAAAGAATTAAAGAACTTACCAGTCAATTCTAAGAATCTCTTAGTCTCCAAGTCATCTTCAAAAACAGGCTCTATTGTTTGATATTATCAGGAACTGAAGGTATGTACCTGACTTTTATGGGATTCTTTAAATGAGTTGTTTTTGGAATCTTGAAATGAGTAGTTTCTAGAGAAAGTGAATCAGCAGTATGGTTATGATCTCTGGGAATATAGGAAATGTTAAATGCTATAAATAAATTATCTATCATGTCCCAAACCTCATTCCTGTACACTTTCAACAAATCCTACTTTACTTGATAATTGTCCCTCACCTACTGGACAACTAATTCGGAGTCGCCATATATAGAAATTTGTTGAATGCCCATATCTTTTGCAGCCTTTAATCCTAACAACAGTGCCTCATATTTTGTTGTATTGTTCATAGTGACAAACTCTAACTTATACATCAAACCCACCAAATCACCACCAGGAGATATTAGAACAATTCCAGCTCCTACTCCCTCTTTAGATGAAGAGCCATCAAAATACATTTTCCAGAGCTCATCTTTTTGTTCCACAGTACATTTGACTAACTTTTTTTCTCCACCTATAACATACCAGTTGTATTGCCATCACTGAAGTGTAACATGCAAGAGCCCAAATCCTTTTCTACAGCATGTAATGGATGATTTGTTGGATCCCTATCATCAGTAACAATGTAAGCAAACTACAATTCTCTATACAACCTCCTATTCTCACCTCCAAAAACATGAATTGTTGCATATGAAAAATCTATCTATAAGGTACCCCCTACCTTCTTAGCCCAAGACCTAGAAAGTAACATTCTAAATTTGGGAGTGATATCTACCACTACTACATCCATGATGACACTATTTATAGGAAATTGAGTTAAATTAACTACCATATCCTTAATTACTCCCAAACATTTCACATCTCTAGAATCAAAATCATACAATTCATGATAGGGTTTTGTAATACTTAAACCCAAAGCTTCCATAACTACTTTTAGCGTCAAATTGTGACAAGCACCAGAATCAGGTCAATAATTGTGAATCATCTGATCATGAACAATAAATGTTATATAGAAAGGTGGGGATGAATTTGAATCATTCTCAGCTTTGTCAGCTAGAGCAGATCCAATAAAGATTTTAGGATGTTCTTATTGTAGGTTTAGTGTATCTGAAGGTACTTAACCGGCTACTGAACCCATCATCTTTAAAACTGATTTATTATAACAAGGATTTTTTATCAACTCAGTAAAAGGCATTGGAATTTTAATTTTACACAACTCATTTTCAAAATTAAAATTCTACAGATTCTTATTCACTTCTTCAACTTCAATAACCTTTTCTGGATTGCCCTGATTCTACCCTTTTTCCTGTGTTTGACTGCATGATTGTTTAGGAGGAAGAACTGCTTTCTTTCTAGGGTTTTGAGCAACCTGCTTTGGTCTTGACCTTAAATCAATAGTCCTCTTAGGTTCATACTGGCATATCTCAACTGTTACTTCAATACCTAAATCATTCTCTGTTTGAAAAATATTTGCATCATAATATTCATAATTTAAGTAATCTTCTTCAGTTAAAAAACCTTCTGTCAACAGTTCCCCAAAATAATTTATGTCTTGATTTGTATATTCAAACTGCCCATATTCCTCTTATTCTCCTTCATCATTGACATTGTTTTGGAGTGGTGGTGGCACCTTCTAATCTTCAGCTTCTCTTCTCTCCCTTTGTATATCATTATTCCTTCTTTCTCTGGGAATAAACCTAGGTGCAAACTGGCGTCTAAATTGATCAGTGTTATTAGGTTTTCTTTCCCTTTCTTGAATAGGCCTGATTGAATTCTTCTCCAATTCCAATTTGTTTAATTTTGCTGTTAAAATTTTTACTAAGTTATCCATTTCATCAATTTTACTATCAACTGATTGTGATGTTGAAACTATTGTAGCAACCTCTATTTTACCCTTTCTATCATAAGTTTGCTGATCTGAATTCACTTTCAGTCTATTAGAAGTTAGGATATTGGATTCTACCTCTAATGCTGCTTCTTGCATGTTTAATAGACTGACTGGTCTTCTTTCTCTCAGGTGTAAAGAAAATTCATGATCAAAAGCATTTGCATAGGTAAGTTTTGCTGAATTTTCAGAGGGTTTGATTTCTGCTGGAATTCTAACATACATCTTGTTAAATCTTTTAGAAAAATCTTATATGGTTTCTTCCTTCTTCCTCCTTAAGGCTCCAAATTCAGTAATATAGTAAGTGTGGTCCTGTGTATCACCCCATTGCCTCATAAATGCATCCTGTAGCTCTTCTATCAAGTTGATTGAATTTTCTGGTAATTCCTTGAACCACTTCCTAATCTCCCCATCTTGACTTTGCACAAACACTCTGATCCATACATCTTTTGCTTCACTGTTTTGGTTATCTGCATAATTGAGAAATGCATCCCAGTGCTCCTCAACTGTTTTCTCACCTTGTCCATTGAACCTAGGCAAGTACTTTTGATAATCTCCTCTAGGGAGAGGATTTAAGGGATGAGGAAGGACTAATGGAGCATACCTAGTTTCCACCACCATCATATCCATCATATCTAATGGAGGTTGTTGTCCTACCATTTTTAAACTGATTTGTTTGGATGAAGGAAAAGCTTGTATGGAACTTGGCTAAAAAGGGATTTTACTGACTTTAACTGAAACAATGGGATTTTTCCAGGATATTTGTTATATTTTTATCATTCAAGCTAGCATTATCTTAGGATCTTTAACTGAGAGAATAACAAGCACATCAATCAAACACAAGAGACAATGGACACAAAGATTTTCCTCAGGGAAACCATAAAGGAGAAAACCTCGCAACTTCCTCAAAGATAGAATCAGCACCAAAAGTAAAACCCCAAAAATAGTAAGATGATCTCCCGACAGCAGTAGTCTCTCTCTTGTCTCAACAACTTCTCTCTCACTCATGCGCCCCAGTGAGTGAGTGTGTGTGTTAAATAGAGAGTCTCACTCTCTATTTATATTCTTTCGTTCACTTAATGTCCACTCCAACATGTCGGCCTCACTTAACAATTACTTACTAGAGCCAACATCTCTAGGAGAGTCTAATAACCCTAGTGCCCCATAATTGTGGGTACTTTAATCCTTGATCAATAGGAGGGTTACCCACAATGACTTTACATGACTTGTTTACATTATTGAATCTCCCAATAGGAACATCGAGGTATGACATCACTCAAATACATTATATACACTTCCCAGAATAAACATCAAGGTACAATACATAAGATATACAAGTGAATACATTCCGAAGTTACAAATACATCAACACTCCCTATTAACTAGGAAGGTATTCTCTCAACACAATTTATCAGCACAAGTCTTCTTCTCTGTATCATCTAGATCATCATTGAGTTCTAGTCATCTTCATCTTCAAGTCATCTTCATCTGGATCTGGATCATCACTCGATCTAGATCATCATCACTGGATCTAGATCATCACTCGATCTACATCATCATCACTGGATTTGGATCATCACTGGATCTAGATCATCACTGCTGGATCATCATCACTAGATCTAGATCATCACTTAATCTGGATCATTACTGCTGGATCATCATCACTGGATCTATATCATCACGGGTGCTATCTCTTGATTCTTCTTGTCATAGGAAGCTCTATAGAGCTAACCCTTTTTCATGTTGGTTGTAGGCCTTCTTCAGTGCTTATATCTTACCCTATGTCAGAATGTCCTGCCAGGACTTACATCTGACCTTATCTCATCAGAAAGGCATGCCCAACACTCACATTTGACCATGAGAGGAACATATCCACCATCATGTCAGAATGGCCTGACCATGGAAGGAACCTAATCCTCTCACCATGTCAGAATGACCCATCCCTTACATATGACCATGGAAGGAACCTAATCCTCTCACCATGTTAGAATGGCTTAGCCCTTACATCTAACCATGGAAGGAACCTAATCCTATCACCATGTCAGAATGGCCCAGACCTTACATCTGACCATGGAAGGAACCTAATCCTCTCACCATGTCAGAATGGCTCTCAGTCCCAGATTGAGGGTTCCTGGTAACTAAACAGGTGCCTCCATTCTCCCAGAGATTGGCATCAGCCCTTATATCTGATCAAGTGGGAACACATCCCTCAATCACATCAGAATGGCCCTGCACTTATATCTGATCCTGTGACACTACATCCCACAGTCATATCAGAATGGCCCTCAGTCCCATACTAAGTGTTCTTGGTAACTGACCAGTTACCTCCATTCAGAGAATGGAAATCAACACTTATATCCGATCATGTAGGAACCAGTCCTACAATCATATCAGAATGGCCCAGCACTCATATCTGACATGGAAGGAACCAATCCTCTCACTATGATAGAATGGCTCATCCCTTAGATCTGACCATGGAAGGAACCAATCCTCTCACCATGTCAGAATGGCTCACGGACTCATCACTTCCCCTTGGAGGGAAACTCGATCTGGAGAACACCAAGCTTCTCCCTGAAGTACTCAAACTTCACTTTAGCCAATGGATTAGTCAACACATCGGCTATCTGTTTGTCCATTGCAACATACTGGAGCTTCACTGATCCTCTATGCACCATATCCCTGATATAGTGATATTTGATCTTGATATGCTTTGACATGTCATGGAACATCGGGTTCTCCAACAACTTCAGACAACTCTGGTTGTCGCAATATATACAAGTAGCATCTAACTGGAGATCAAATAAATTAGACAGTAGCTTCCTTAGCCATACTACCTCACAACTAGCTGAACAAGCAGCGACATACTTTTCTTTAGCTGTACTCAGTGCCACGCAAGACTGTTTCCTTTTAAACCAAGAGATCACACATGATCCCATACTGAAGCAACACCTTGAAGTGCTCTTCCTATCGATGGCACTTCCTGCCCAGTCTAAATCAACATAACCTTCCAGGTTAATATTTTGATTCTCCTCATACTTGAGCCCATAATCAATTGTACCCTTTAGGTACCTCAGAATATGCTTTGCAACAATCAAGTGAACATGTCTCAGATCTGTCAAGAACTAGCTCAAGGTGTTCATAGCAAAGCATATATCTGGTCTCGTGTTCATCAGGTACATCAAGAACCCAATCATCTGATGATACATCGTAGCATCAATTGGTTCTGATGAAGCATCACTCAATAAATTTAGGTTCGATGCCATAGGTGTGGTCATGACCTTGCATTCCATCAACCTGAACCTCTTCAGGATCTCTTCTGCATTTACTCCCTCTGAAGCGAAGCATCATTCTCCCTCTGTCTTTCGTACTTTATGCACTGAAACATTCTATACTAGAGTGACAAGTAGCTTCCACTACTACTAATATTCTATGTATCCATCTAGGGTCACTAGATACCAACATCCTCAATCTTTGAATCTTTTCAAAAGTTCTTCTTGCACCCAACTGTGAGCTTGTCATCCTCTATAGGCTTTCATCTTCAACCTTGTAGCAAAGGTTAAGATCTTCATCAAGCTCATCGTGTATGTGTTATCCCATGGGTGTCTTTTGAGCTCATACAAGGCCTTCTTTCATTTGCACACATGATTCTTCCTATCATGTGTCTCAACTCCCACTGGCTGCAAATGTCTCTTCGTAGTCTATGCCTTCTTTTCATGAGAAGCCTCATGCTATGAATATTGCCTTGTATCCCATGATGTTTCCATCTACTACATGATGGAACTACAAAATTTCCTTCACATATCGATACTGCATCCTAGACATCATTCTTATTGAACTGGTATTCCCTTTCTTCTTGGTTGCTTCTTCATAGCTAGAAGGTTCTGCATCAATGATGTTGCTACATTCATCATATTATTCTTCCTCTTGAATTGTCGTCACTTGTTCTTCGGAACAAGTCTCATCCTTCTTTTCTTGTAGGTGATTTTATGCGATCTTTCCTACAATTCCAATGCATTAGTTGTATGGATAGAAACATTTCATAAGGTGTATTCATAATGGAAAATTATTATGCATCAATATATGATCATGCAACTATTTTAGCCAATACAACATTCATCCATATCTCACGAAACTTTCTAGATGCATTCCATCTCTACCGGGACAACAATGAGATTGTGCACTAATCCAATATGTCAGCAAAGAGGTTTTATTCTAGATAAGTAGTAATGGAGAGCTGTATAGCACCATGAGCTACTTAACCATCACATGCGTATTAGTAGTATACTGTCATTAATGCAAACATTATATCATGCATAATACATCAACTGAATATAAACAAATGCATAACAAAACAATATCATGAAATGACAATTGAATACTTATCTTTATTTGTTTCATGGTTAGACTCCTTCTTGAGCCTTCAGCTTCATCATCTTCTTCATTCATAATAGCATCGTTTTTTATCCAAATTCTAATATGGATAAGAGGTTCTTCAAGAGTTGAGTTCTTCATATTCCTCGTCGCTTGAGGGATCTTCTTTGGATCATGAGAGCTTGATCTCCAGTTTCTCCCATCTTCTCTTTTCTTATTATGAGTCAAGCTTCTTTTCTTGTGTGCACTCTTCTCAGAGTCTACTGAATTTAATCACTTCCTTTCGGCACACATTCCTTGAGTGAATGAATCCCATGGTGGAGACATTTACCACCTTACACACTCATTTTGGTCAATTTGGCCTAGTTACACCACTATCCTAAGTATTATTGGCTTAATTCACATTAGTGGAGCATTAAATGTCATCATCTAGATCACATCCATTCCTACCTTCAGTCAAGGAGGCTAACTTAGCCTTGTCCTACATTCGGGGAGGCTAACTAGAGCACTCCAGGGGTAATTTGAGTGATATTAATGCACCTAATTGCTAACTGATGGTTACAATCAGTTAAATAGGGTAGTGAAGGTGCCTCCCTTCATTAAATTGATTATTTAATGATTATTTAATGAACTGGAGTCAACAGGGGCACCTCCAACCACTTCTGATGTTCAGTTACCCTTCAGTTAACCTCATCGGGGTTCATTAGAGTCATTGAAGTGCTAGAACTTGATGGTTGACTTGCTATGACATGTGTCTGATCTCTTTCAGTTGAGACTCAGTCATTTAATGCACTCTGACTTCAGTTAGGGCTTAGTGGAGCCAATTAGGGTTTTGATCAGTGGTTAACTTGAAAATTGACTGTGGCTTACATCTAGTTAAGGTAGAATCACTCATTCAATTCGAATGACCTTCTTAGGAATTCGAATTGCTTCTCATTCATGCTTGTAGCATGACATTGTAATGTAATTTCTCATTCTTTGTGTGAATATACAGAGTGGCTACTCATTCTGTAGTCCGATTACACCATTTCATGAGTTATTTGTTGATTAATCTTTGATGAGACTAATGTTTAGTCCCTAGATCAATCTGCAAGATTAATATGGTATCAGAGCTCATGGCGAGACGAAGCTCTATCTCT
This sequence comes from Pseudotsuga menziesii, assembly GCA_001517045.1. Taxonomy (NCBI): domain Eukaryota; kingdom Viridiplantae; phylum Streptophyta; class Pinopsida; order Pinales; family Pinaceae; genus Pseudotsuga; species Pseudotsuga menziesii. The sequence goes on from LPNX010331487.1 coordinate 229,246, forward strand.
CAAAAACAAGCTTTTTGACAAATTTCTGCATGAAAATTGAGCAATAGCTCAAAAATCCAGCACTACACCAGAAGCCGAGGCTTACCACTTAATACCCCAAGTAAATAACTTGTTGATCAAGCTTGCTTGATTGACTATGTTGGGTTTGATGAAAGCCTAAAATGTGCAGGCTGTCCAACCTTACATTGCCCTTTCTGTTGTGATTTTCAGGTTTTCTATAGGTGAAGCATTCACTCCAGCAGATCCAGATGGCCTCCTCAGTAGATATTTTGACTCCATACAATTTCCACTCATGGAAAGGTGACATGGAGATTCAGCTATGCTCCAGAGGACTTTATAGAGTCACCATGGACACTAAAGATGAGCCTATTTCTGCCATAGAAAAATAAAGATTCTTGAACAAGAAGGATGAAGCATTCGGTTTCTTGTGCCTCTCTATTTCCCGGGATCTTCTTTTCCATCTTGCGGGATTGAAGACTCCAAAAGAAATATGGGACAAATTGGAAACTCTATATTGAAAGCAAGATGACTTGAGAGTTTACCAGCTTGAAAATGAATTAATGTCTCTCCAGCCCTCCAATTTCGAGACTCTGAACGACTTTTTCACAAGGTTCAAGAACACTATTTTACTCTTGAAGCAATGCAAAGTGGAGAAGGAATATGATCAGCTCATCCTTGCCATACTCTCCAAACTTGGGGCTGATTATTTAGTTTTTGTTTCTACATTCCATGTAGGGAATCTCACAACCCCTAGATGGAAGATGCCTACACTCAATTCCTTCATTAAGTCCCTAACAATTGAACATGACAAGCTTGTCCAGATGGGGATCATCAGATCTTCCCATGATCAAGACCTCCATGTCTCGGGGCCCAAAGATATGAAGGGTAAAGGAAAGCAGCAGAAGAACCCAAAAACTAAATTTGATGCTCCTAAGCCTAGAGTTGAAAACCAACAACATGAAGAGTCTTCCGGCTCAAGGAAGAACAAAGGAAAAGGGCACCATGGCAAGGAAAAAGTCAAGTGTTCATACTGCAGGAAGGGCTTCCACCCTAAACATGCCTACATGAAGAAGAAGCTTGATGAAGCTACCTCCCTCCTTGAGAGAAATCACATCAATCTTCCGGAAATATTTCGGAGGAGAGATCAGCAAGATTGGGAACCACAACATGAAAAAGGTCATGCCCTCATGGCAAGCACTTCGAAGTCCAAAGCACTCTTGATTGATTTTGGAGCTTTGAGCCACATGATGGCTAAAAGAGACTCCTTTTCATCCTTGGAGACCAGAAAATCCATCCCCATCCACATGGGAGACGACTCCACCATCATTTCAGAAGGACAAGGTACTCTTGATCTTGAAAATGGTTTTTTTTCAAATTTTTTGTATGTACCGTCTCTGGAATCAAATCTCCTTAGTTTCTATCAGATGACACATACTAGAGTGCCTAAGATAGTTTCTTTCAGCCCAAATTATGTTGAGATAATGGAGCTTTCATCCGGGAAACTCATTGCTAAAGGTCATGCAAACCATCATGCAAGAGCCTATGAGTTCTCCCACTTTGTGCTAGATGCAAAGCCCACCGCTCTGCTAACTCATGAAAATGAGGTTAGTCGGATGTCGCATGAAAGGTTTGGCCATATAAATTTCAAATATTTGCAGCAATTACAGAAAAACGCCATGGTTGAAGGCCTCCCGATCATCAAGGCAACCACCGGAAATTGCAAAGGCTGTGTGATTGGAAAACACCCTGAGCACAAGTTCGATCAGGGGAAAGAAAACAGAGCTACATGCATATTGGGGCTGATACATTCTAATATCAGTGGTTTGATTCCTGTCACATCCATGAATGGATCAAGGTATCTTCTGACCTTTATTGATGATTTTTCAAGGTACACATGGGTCTTCTTTCTCAAAAAGAAGTCTGAAGTATGTGAAAAAAATTCTGAATTGAAGACCTTGATCGAGAATGCCTCTGGGATTAAGATCAAGATATTGAGATATGATAATGGAGGGGAGTATGTTAGTAATTATTTGCTGCACATATTCTCCCAAAGTGGTATTCAGTTCCAACATTCAATTCCCTACACTCCCCAGCAAAACGGAGTAGCGAAAAGGAAGAATCAATCTCTCAAGGAGATGACCACCTGTATGTTGGAATCAAAGAAGCTTGCTATAAATTTGTGGGCTCAAGCCATGCATGATGCACCATACATTCATAATAGGGTGCCACACTCATACATGAAATGGAAGACCCCTTTTGAGGCATACTTCGGACACAAGTCGGATGTGTCGAACCTATAGGTGTTTGGGTCCACTGCATGGGCCCAAATTCCGCTTGATTAAAGAAGGGATTTGCAACCGCAATGCACAGAATGTCTGTTCATTGGGTATCCTGATGAATCAAAAGGATTCAAGATACTAGATATCAAAACCAAACAGATCGTCATCGAGAGAAGTGTCAAGTTCGATGAGCCTCTTCAGGAGGTGGAACTAGTGAAGGAGAAAACTGCTGAATTCCTTCCTATTCTACTGAATATTTGGATGATGAAATTGGGGGTGATGACCCTGATTTGGATCCTTTGATTTCTGATATCAGTGTGCAGAAATAATTATATGCTGAATCAAAACCTAAAGTGCAAAATCTTCTTCCTACATGAGCCCGACAGACACTCTCCTCCACAAGAGATAACATTGGAAATCCAGATGATCCAAGGAGAACCCGGTCTGATTTCCAAAGAGCGGGTATTGCGCTCTCTTGTGCTGATAATTTGCTGTCCAAAACTTTCTATTTGATGATTACTTCAGATCCAAAATACTACTACCATGCTCGGAAATATCTGAGATGGCAAATTTCCATGGATGAAGAGATGAATTCTCTTCAGGAAAACACTACTTGGGAACTAGTTTCTCTACCTCCGGGAAGGAAATTGGCTTAATGCAAGTGGGTGTTTCAGAACAAGGTTGTTTTTGATGGAAGCACCTGAAAATATAAGGCAAGGCTGGTGGCAAAAGGTTTCTCTCAAGTCCAAGGTGTTGACTACCATGAGACCTTTGCACCGGTTGCAAAGATGGACTCCATCCGCCTAGTTTTGGCAATTTCAGCATATAAGCCTGGGAAGTGCATCATATGGATGTTAAGTTAGCCTTTCTACATGGATATATTCATGAGGAGATATACATGAAACAGCCTGAGAGCTACATCATTGATCCATCTTTGGTTTGCAAGCTAAATAAGTCACTATACGAGTTAAAACAGGCCCCAAGAGAGTGGTATTCCAAGATGGATGCCTTCCTTCTCTCGCAAAACTTCCAAAGGTGTAGATCAGATCCAAATGTATATTTACAGTAGTATGATGGTCATATTATTATTATTGTTTTATATTTTGATGACTTACTGATCACAAGCAGCACATTTGCCTCTGTTTCAGCCATCAAAACTGCTCTCCACAATGCCTTTGAAATGAGTGATTTGGGGCTCCTAAAACAATTTTTGGGGCTCGAAATTGAGCAAAATTTTGATGGGATTATGGTCACTTAGTCCAAATACATTTCATACCTGTTAGTCAAGTTTAACATGGCATATTGTAGGCCTGCACCATTCCCTTTCCTTTCAGGGATCAGCCTTGAAGAAGGAAAAAGCACGCCTCCCATGGACTGCACTATCTATTGCCAGCTAATTAGTAGCTTGTTGTACTTGATGCATTATCGGCCTGATACATATTATGCCATGAATGTTGTATCAAGATACATGCAGCAAACTCATGATATTCACTGGAAGGTAGCCAAGAGGATCCTCCAGTATATTCAGGGAACCAATACCTACGACATTCACTATGCTGCAGACTCCGAGCTAGAGCTGGTTGGATACATAGATTCCGATTGGGCAGGTGATTCTATTGATCAAAAGTCTACTTCCGGATATGTATTAATGTTTGGTGGTGGACCCATTTTCTGTTATAGCAAAAAGCAGGCTTCCATAGCACTATCTTCAACAGAGGCCGAGTATCAAGGAGCGGTGAATGCTTGCATCCAAGCAGTTTGGTTGCAAGGCATTCTTTCAGAGTTTGATCTTGGTAGTACTTTGTCCACTGTCCTCTTTTGTGACAATAAAAGTGCTATTAATATTTACACAGATCCAGTTACTAGGAAGAGGACCAAGCATGTAGAGATCCACATGCATTATATCAGGGAGCTAGTGCATGTTAGGACGATCATTCTGCAATACTGCCCGACTAATGAGCAGATTACAGACATCTTCACCAAGAGATTTTCAGAAAAGAAGTTCACTTACCTCTGTTCACTGTTGGGGGTGAGTTCATCAGGGTGATTCAGACTACTTTCAGTGTTCAGCTTGAGGGTGGGGGGTTCCCACTGGGTTTTCCCTCTTTTCCTCACTTAGTTTGTTTTTTAGCATTGTTTCAGTTTTAGCATTGTACAGGGTGACCTATGGCCTTAGCTGCTGTGGCCCTAGAATTTTTATGCATTTATGTTTTCTAACTCCTCCTGAGTATCGCTTAAGGGGGGATGTTGGAGACATTTACCACATTACACTCATTTTGGTCAATTTGGCCTAGTTACACCACTATCTTAAGTATTATTGGCTTAATTAAAATTAGTGTAGCATTAAATGTCATCAGCTAGATCACATCCACACCTACCTTCAGTCAAGGAGGCTAACTTAGCCTTCTCCTACATTCGGGGAGGCTAACTGGAGCACTCCGTGGGTGATCTGAGTGATATTAATGCACCTAATTGCTAACTGATGGTTACAATCAGTTAAAAGGGTATTGAAGGTGCCTCCCTTCATTAAATTGATTATTTAATGATTATTTGATGAACTAGAGTCAATAGGGGTGCCTCCAACCACTTTTGATGTTCAGTTACACTTTAGTTAACCTCATCGAGGTTCATTGGAGTCATTGAAGTGCTAGCACTTGATGGTTAGCTTTCTATGACATGTGTCTGATCTCTTTCAATTGAGACTCAGTCATTTATTGCACTTTGACTTCAGTTAGGGCTCAGTGGAGCCAGTGAGGGTTTTGATCAGTGGTTAACTTGAGTGTTGACTATGGCTTACATTCAGTTAATCTAGACTCACTCATTCAATTCGAATGACCTCCTTAGGAATTCAAATTGCTTCTTATTCATGCTTGTAGCATGACATTGTAATGTAATTTCTCATTCTTTATGTGAATATACAGAGTAACTACTCATTCTGTAGTCTGATTACACCATTTCATGAGTTATTTGTTGATTAATCTTTGATGAGACTGATGTTTAGTCCCTAGATCAATGTGCAAGATTAATAGGCCATTCAAGGTGGCTATCACCACTTCTGCATTTTTCACTTCCTCTTCTACTGCTACAAGTTGTTCTTTGATTTGAGAGACCCTCGTAAAGTATGACTGTATGGTCTCTGCATTCTGGATCTTCACATTCTACAACTATTTTCTCAAAATCATCTTCTGATTTATGTTCTTCCCTTCAAATAACTTGGTCAAGGAGTCAAACATCTCTTTCGGTGTCTATAGGGAAGAAACTTATGGTATAAGGTGATTCATGATTAAATCAGCAATGATCTTCTTGACCTTGACCAAGTTCTTCTTGTGTAAGTATTTTAGCCTCATCTCCCTCTGGAACTGGAACCTCTCTACTTATGCAGGTGTCCAATTCATTTTCTTCAGAAAGATCATATACTTCCATGCTTGGAAATTATCAACTTCACTAAGCTTTTCATCAAGCTGATGTGATAGATCACTTTGAAAAGAGAACCTCAAATTAAAATAGCAATAGATTAGATCATACCGATTTGAGGTGTCCGTCCTAGTTCCGGAGCTGGCTGATCTAAGGTTTGTCAGAGAAACCCTAATTTTTTAAACTTGGAATATTTTAGATATAATTGGATAGAAAGATAGACCTCTTCAAGTTGAGATGTCCAATGTACTCATTTTCTGAAAACAGTGGAGGGAAGCTCCCGGAACAGGAAGCCCTAGTTTACCAAGTTTTTTCTGCAGAAATTCCTGATACTTTTTCTGCAGTATCTATGAAATTAATACTCCTTTTTGTCTAAAAGTTCACACTAAGGTATCCTTTCCCATCCCTGTTCCAACACCATAGGTTTCACCAATTGGGACTTATGATCATTTTCCCAAGGTGACCTGTTTCAAGACTGTTCAGCATAGCGAAGTTGTACGGACTTCCACGTGTCACTGTTTCATCTTTGGGGTCTTAAACTTCTATAACAGAAAGTATAGTCCGTTTCCTTTCTGGAACATCTTCATAAATTTCATTTGTACCTTTTGAGAATGAGATATAGCAATTCTCCCCAGGTGTCCTGTTTAGGGATGAATCCTGGAGGAGGCTGGAACTCTAACTTGGAGGGATCATATCTGCTAGAATATAGCGAATATGAGGCTGAATTGTGGACACATTGTAAATCAGTATATTATATTCAGCCTGTGAAATTTTTCGCTTCTGATCCTTCTCCAATCCCAAGATATAGCGAATGTACCAAAATGTATCAGTTTTAGTATTTTAGGGTTTTTCCCTACCCGGGGTCAAACTAGGGTTTGAATTTCCTGGAGTTATACCCAACCAAAAATCTCAAACCAAGTCTCTAATCTTTGATTTTGCTGAGGAGAGGAATCCTATGCCAGGCTCGCTCAAAAATTCCTCTTCTGTAAGAAGCCCTAATTTCCCGCACCAAAAACTGAAAATGCTCGGAATCGAATTCTGCTTCGACACAAAGGTGCGCCCTTCAATGGAGAGTCAGCCTAGCATACTTTTTCTAATGGATTGTGGAGCAAGACCCAAAAATTAAGAAGCCTTAGCTTCTACAGCTGCACAATGTCTTCTTCTCAGGTTAGCTCGGATACCATGTTAGATTTTTATCATTCAAGCTAGCATTATCTTAGGATCTTTAACTAAGAGAATAACAAGCACAACAATCAAACACAAGAGACAATGGACACAAAGATTTTCCTCAGGGAAACCATAAGGAGAAAACCCTGCAACTTCCTCAGAGATAGAATCAACACCAAAAGTAAAACCCCAAAAACAGTAAGATGATCTCCCGACAACAGTAGTCTCTCTCTTGTCTCAGTAACTTCTCTCTCACTCATGCACCCCAGTGAGTGAGTGTGTGTGTTAAATATAGAGGCTCACTCTCTCTTTATAATATTTCGTTTACTTAATGTCCACTCCAACATGTCAGCCTCACTTAAAATTTATTTACTAGAGACTACATCTCTAGGAGAGTCTAATAACCCTAGTGCCCCACAACTGTGGGGACTTTAACCCTTGATCAATAGGAGGGTTACCCACAATGACTTTACATTACTTGTTTACATTATTGAATCTCCCGATAGGAACATCGTGGTATGACATGACCCAAATACATTACAGACACTTCCTGGAATAAATATTGGGGTACAATACATAAGATATACAACTGAATACATTCTGAAGTTACAAATACATGAACAAGATTGAGTTTTTCCCTTTTTAAAGGACTAAGGATCAGTAAATATTTGAAAACTGCTAAAAGGTATAGAAGGTGTTAACCATGATGAATCTTGTTTTTCTTCCTTGGAAAGTGGAAAGGGTGACAGTAGGTCAAATTGATTAGGGATACATAAAGCTGGGGATGAATGTGATTTCTTAATTTTCCTAGATTCTTTCAAAAAGATTTATGGGTCTGAGATACCCAGGTGTAATGGTGAAGTAGGTATCCTTCTTGTCCCAACCTTCCTAGTAGCTACTATGGATACTGTTTGGTGAAAAGTAGTCTAAATGATTTTTTGGTTTTGTCCACCTCTCAAAACCAGTTGAATGATAAAAACCCAGGGAATGTATGCTTCAACTTCGTCCCTGGCAATGACGCCAAAGATGTTAGTGCCATAAATTGTTTTGATACTACTAGAATAAAAAGCCAACACAATCTCAAAAGTAAAATTAAATAAAATAGGTTTTAGGGTTTTGGTCTAAATATTTATACACAAGAAGGTAATGAACAGAAACAAGCCAATTCCATAACTAAATCATGAACAAGTTTAAGATCTGGGGATCAAACACTCTGAATAAACCATATGCATTACACAATAAATATTGTTTTCATCCACAAAACCACAATCATTTGCATGAATAAAACTTTACACAAGAAATGAAATTGCAGAATGAGTAACCAAACAGATTAGAAATGAAAACAGTATAAGAGTAAAATAGGGCTTATCAGCATATACATGATCAATTACAATCTTAAACTTACATAAGATTACAATAGTCTTAGCTTGAAATGTATGAGCTTCAAAAATACTCTCCTTGAACTAAACTTCGAACCCTACTCCCATATAATTTATTTCTTTTATCCTTGTTACATCCCAAAAATAGTTACTTAACTAACTAACTAACTTTTAGGTCAAGTTCTCAAAATTGCTACTAAAATGATTGTTTTTTAAAATAAACTATTAACTTTACACAAATTAACCATACGACACCTGTCAGTAATGATCTTTAAATATTTTTGGTTTCCTCAGCCAGAAGAGCTATCCCTTCCAAATCTTGTAATTTCCGTATGGTTCTTTGTTGTTCTACTTCCAAGTCTTCAACTTTCCTTGACAGTTCTTGATTTTGTTGAGTCAAATCCTGGATTTTCTGGTTCAACTCCTTAAATTTTCCTTGAATCTGCCTCTTCCTTTTTAAAGCTTCCTTTGAAACCACAATCAACTCCTAGTAATGTGTGTTAATATCTTCAATATCCTCCCTTAATCTCCTATTTTCCCTGACCAAACACTCATTGGTTTCATTCAGAAAATCAATTTGATACTTATACTGTTTAACAGTATTCTGAAGATTTTCATTTTCTGCATCTATGCATTTTCCTTCTTGAAATGAGGAATCTTTCTCTGATAACCAAGGGATATTCAGTTTCTTGAAAATTGCATCATCATCTTCTTCATGCTTGAATACTTTAACAATACAAGAATCTCTGGGGATCCAACCCCTTCAGTGTTACAATCCATTGACTGCTCTGCAATTTTTGTTTTTCTTGTAGATGATTCCAACATCACTAAATGATGTTTCCTAGTATGAGCCTGCTGAGGACTAAGACTCTCCTTTTTTTCCACATCTTCTTGGGATGATGAATCTTCGATCTTAGTAATTTTGTCCTCCATCAATCTAGGGTTTAAAATTCTTTTCATGTTAAGTCTTAACTTATTCTTTGCTCTTGTTTTGGGTCTCCAATTTGATTCTGCTATCATTGCATAAGAATTCCCACAAAACTTTATACTGGAAATTTGTACACCTTCATTCTTTAGTTCAACCACTAACTTTCCTTTGAGTTTTTTACTTGGAATTTGTATGTTCTCAGCTTCAAGCTTGGATGGAACAAAAACATATGCTATGTTTTCTTGAATATCAGTGAAATCTTGATCATGTTCAATTGGTTTCCTTTCTCCTTCATGTTTCAAAACCGTTGCCTGGACTTCTTCTACATTTTCAGAAACTTCTATCTAATTACCCTCATAAATATCTATTTTCTCTTCACATACAAGTTCTTCGAGCTTCTGAGCTGAAGACTCCTATTGAACATTTTCTTCTACTGACTCAGCAATGACTTCCTTCTTTAATATTTTAACTAGGTTGTAATGTTTGTTCATTTGTCTCTTCCTAGGATGGTTCTCTTGCTGAGTCTGGATACTTGACCAAAACAAAAAGTGCTCCTAGATTCTACCTTTCTTCTGTAGGACTATGCTAACAATCAATTTAATGAGTCTATGGTGAAAAATAAACTGCTGAGTGTGATCTTTATGGATTTTTACCCTATCTGGAATTTTTTACAGGCTCTTCAAAAAGAAGAAGGGTAAATTTATTTTGGAGTCCTTATTTAAATGTTGGAGGAACCTGATATGGTATTCGAAGACTAAGGTAAATCTACCTTCACAAGTGATATAACTTTGTAAAATCCTGATAGCCTCCCTCCACTTAGGTTTGAAATTTTGTACATGCACACCCTTGCCCCAATCTGGTTCATCCTCAGGAAATAGGAAATCCTTTTAATTGAAGGTGAATGGTACTTTATTAAACCAAAGTTATCCAGCAACAACTATACCTGTGGCTTCCTCAATTAACTCTCTCATGAGTTTGAATTTGAGAGTCTCAATGGCAACTGTGTTCTTGTCTAAACCCTGAGAAAATCTATATGATAATTCTAGATTAAAACCATCAATTTTATGAAAGAACTCAAACCATCCAACCGCTTCAAAAATTGCAGCACACTCAGGAAACTCTTCTGCCTAGCTGGTATCCATGGGCTCAACCCTATTTTCTTTACCACTCTTTTTCATTTTTTACTGTGAAACCCTAAACTATGAATTTCTTTCGAAAATAGTTGAAGACCATTTCGAAAATGTTTCGGTACATCAATAAAACTAGTAGTTGAGTAAAATTGGGACCATGAACTCGCAATTTATTAATTGCCCCTATCAAAACTAACCCTCTATCAATGCAAATAATGAATTAGTTAATAATTTATGTATCTGGTTGCATACCTGTCACAATGATGATTTAAAATGTTGAATATGCACTCTCCTATCCTCATACATCTCGTACAAACCTCCATAGTTATGTCTTCAATGACCATGATTACACCCAGTTCCTTTAATAATTTTGTCAAATTAAAAACAAAGGTGAACCCATGATCTTCGATAATCTTGTCAACTGCTCGTTCACTTGTTGTTGTGATTAAATGGATTCAGAGCACGCACTATCATATGTGTTCAAAACTTTTCACTAACTTAGCTTTCCTACAGCCATGATTATCCTCCATAAACCTTTCCTCCTTTCATACACATGTCACCATGATTACTGAGCTCTAGACACATATCACTCAGTATTCATAGGTGTAAAACAAGTCCTTATGCTTTCGATCACACAGCAAAACCATTATTTGCCATATTTTCAAAAAATGAGATTCTTGTAGTGCTGCCCTTCTTTAACCATCGCTCCTACACTACAGGAATATTTTTTGCATATTTTTAAATATAAGGCTTCAAAAAGAAGGTTAGTCACCAAGCATAAAACTCAAAATCCTCTTTATTATAAGTTTAAAAACCTTAAATATATATATACATGACTAATAAGCCCAAAAAAGAACCTTAAAACCCATAAACAGAAATAAACCTAAATCTTTAAAATTATGTAAAACCTAAAATCAAAAATCAAAATGTACTTAATACTAAAATATTCACAAACAACTAAAAATATAAAATCATAGTTAGTCAAAATTTGAAAATTAGATAAAAAAGAACCAATAAACTAAAAACAAGATCTATTTATAACAGATGCCATTAGCAATTGTAAAATAGAATTAGATGATAAATTGGAAGAAGGGATAAAACTGGACACATAATACCAAAATCTTTAAAAAAAGGTAACTCATAATGTATCTAAAAATGTTAATATAGATTTCAGTTTAAATGAAAAAGGCCTAATGCTATATAAAACCAGACTTTATGTACCTAACATACCAGAAATTAAACTGTTGATTTTAAATGAAGTACACATATTCCTTATTGTGGACATCCAAGGTATCAAAAGATGATAACAATCTTGAGAAAAGAGTATTTATGGCCTAATATGAAGAACGGAGTTGCTGAATATATAGCTAGGTGTATATAATGTCAACAAGTTAAAGTTGAGCATCAACACCTAGGAGATCTTTTACAACCATTACCAATTCCAAATTGGAAATGGGAAGTCATCAGTCTCAATTTTATAACTAGTTTGCCTAAAAATTAGAAACAAAATGATTCAATAATGGTAGTTGTGGACAAACTAAGTAATACAACACACTTTATACCTATTAAAACAACTAATAAAGTTGTTAACATTTCTGACATATTTATGAAAGAACTCTTTCGGTTGCATGGAATTCCAAAGGTAATAATTTCTTATAGAGATCCTAAGTTTACTGGTAATTTTTGGAAATATTTGTTTAAAGAACTAGATACTAAATTGAATTTCAATAGTGCTTATCATCCACAAACATATGGACAAACAGAAAGAGTCAATTAAGTACTAGAATACATGTTACAAATGTATGTTAGAGAATATCCCACTAAATGGGAAGATTATTTGCACTTAGTTGAATTTGTGTATAATAATAATTATCAAGATTAAGCTAAACGTAGTCCTTTTGAAATATTATATGGTAGAAAATGTAATATTCACATTACATGGAGTAATCTAGTTGACAGATTGATGTTAAGACCTAACTTATTGCAAGAATTGGAACTAACAGTGAAAGATGTATAAAGCAATTTGAAAACTGCTCAGAATGGACAAAAGAGTCATCCAGACCTTAAAAGAACTTTTGAAATAATTCCAAGTAGGTGATCATGTGCTTGTTAAGGTAAAACACATAAATATCTCCTTTAAATTGGGGAGCTGTGCTAAATTAGAACCCAAGTATTGTGGACCATTTGAAATATTAGCAATACTGAGGCCAGTGGCATATCAGTTAGCTTTTCCACCTAATATTAGGCTCTACATAATGTCTTTCATACTTCCATATTGAAAAAGTATGTGCACGATGCTACTCATGTGATCGACCGGAATGTTATTCAGGTAGAACTCGAAGGAGATTTTCAAGTGGAACCGGACTGTATTCTCAATAAGAGGGAAATTTTTCTCTAGAATCACACCATTGGATAGGTAAAGGTGCAATGGAAACACCTCAATCCTGATGAAGAAAAATAGCAATTAGAGAGTCATATGCAGGAGGCATATCAAAATATGTTTCAGGAAAACTTAGAATAAACTTAAGCAATATCGAGGATGATGTTGAACTTAAGGGGGGGTGTTTGTAACACACCTAGGATTGAAAAATAAATATTTTTATTTATTTGAGAAAACATTATGTTAAATTTATTGTAAAGTATTTATGACCAAGTGGGTCAAGGATGACTGTAATTGAATATTTATTTATTTAAAATAATAAAATAGAAGAGGAACCTATCCAAAGGAAACTGTTGAAAGAGTGTTCACTGACCCATTAGGAGGAATGAGCAGCTGTAGAAGGCTGGTTGACAAGTGGCAACACTAGCATTTCACTTTCTAGCTGTTGCAGGAAGCAAAATCCCTAAAATTGTGGTCATGTTCCCTGAGAGGGAGAACTGAGCAGGTAGGCCATTTAATTCCAAAACAGAACCAAATACCTACAAAATCTTATAAATACCATCAAATTGAGCAGGAGGCTCACTACATTCTATTTCCAAGTGAATGAACCTTGTGACTGCTGCAAAACTGAAAATTTAGGCACATAAGGAATTTTGATGAGGGGATAACTAAAGTGGAATTGTTGAGTTAATTCTGCTACTGAGTGATAAATTGCAGCAAGTTCTGTGTGTACTATTATCCAGTGATCTTCGTCCTAGTGGTTCAGTGAACACACTCAAGGGTCATAAGCAAGTAATTTTGGATGCTTCAGGAGATGGTTGGGTGGAACAGTCTCCTTTGGGTGTTTTTCCCCCTTCTTCAATTTATCCAGGTTCTAACTGTTTATTTTATGTCTGTGATTTAATTTCTATATCTCTATTTTCTTCATCAAGTGCATTTAATAGCCAGATAATTTAGTAGTAACTATCCGTAATACATTTTCTCTGCAAAAAGAAGAGCTGTAGTTTTCTTATCATCATATTACACACAATTTTCTTTTGTTTATCACTTGTAATGATTAGGATAATTGTTGATGAACAAGCAATGATTTTCTTTCCGTTTTACCGAATACTAGATATATACATCTAATCTAATTGAGAAGTTTCAAGTTTCAGATTAATCATTATATTATACATATTTTGTTTTCTCCCTAGCTTCCCATTTTCTTTCTAAGTAAGCTTAAGTTCTAAGGTACACTAGTCCTGTAGAAAATTAAGCTCTATACGGAACTCAAGTTAGGGCATAGAAATCAAAACAAGATCTTCACAACATCGATATAGACTTACAATGTTTATATATACATTAGAGTTACATATTAACCCATGATACTACCTTACAAGTTATAAATTGTAACAGTTTATACATCTAATAAGTATGTTAAGAAAACAATCTCTTTACAACCATTAAAACCTGTAAGTTAAAAAGGTTAAGCTTTAGATAAATCTATAACAACTCCATCATCAAAACCCTAAATAGACTAAGGTTAAAATAGGTCATGGGTTCAAAACTTGATAGAAAAGCCTTACAATCAAAACAAGAAAGACTAAATCCACTTATATGTATTTAGTCTAAAATCAAAACATTCAGCTAATTACCAGTACAGAACATTGCTCCGCAATTAAAACAAAATAATATCAGAAAATAGTGAAATGGCCTCTCAACCTTATCATTATATTCTAACTATTGTATGATCCAGGTTTGGCCTCACGGCCTTATTTTGAAAATAAACTATAGAGTTATAACAAAAAAAACAACATCCAAGAAATCAATCAATGGTGTAACTACACTACGAAATCCTTACGGGAATTTTTACATGTATAAAAATTCATTTCACTAAGGAGAAAAAGGAGTATGCTCTTAAAATATTTAAACAAGAGTTTGAAACCAACAATCCATCCATTATCGACACAAATGCTTACGACACTAGGTAAAATCTTCTCAATCATTTTTCTGGATAGAGATCTGCTCTTGGAGTTTAAAATCAAAATGTTAAAACATAGTAAAATACCTCATGACCCTAACTTCATAAATATCAAACTACTGATTTAACTGTGTGTTGGAAATGCTTACAACCAGCCTTACGACCTACATAAGTTTTTCACTAACCAACAAAAGAGGGAAATGGCCTCCTGACCGTAAATAGTCTTTATAGAAAACAAAACTACAATACTGTAAGAAAAATATGATTAAGTTAATACATCAACAATATCCTCACAGGTCTCCTTGTCAAGAAAACAAATATTTACATTTTGGATAAAATCGTAAACCCTATTGTTATCCATACTAAGCAAACTCTGCACAGTCATTTCAATTCCACAGTCGAAGAGTTTTTCTTTACTTTTCAAATACAAATTCCTCACGGATATACCAAAGGAAATTACCACTTTCATGTCACAAAATTTAAATGCATGGATGGATTTTCAGTCCACGCCATGAAAACACAGGTCAAGCCACGGTGCCACAATTCACTGAGCCACAGATAAGGAAGGTAATAGGTCTTACCCACACTGTAACTCTTTATCCTTATAGCGTCCACCCCAACAATCAACACCTGCAATAAACAACACCTGCAATAAGGAAAGATAGGTTTTGCGCAGTTGCAAAACTAAGTAAGACCAGTGACCCTATTTCCCTAGAATATAGGTAGGGTCAACATAAACAACATTCACAACAAATTCAGCTGAAAGAATTTAAAAGTTATATTAACGACAAGAAAGTAGTGACATGTATAACATTATGTTGCATCGTAAATACTATCACAAAAGGATCTTTTGTTTACTAAGCATAGTTGAAGGTCGTATAAGTCTAATCTTATCCTCCATATCTTCAAATTCAATTAAAGACACTTTTCTATGGTTGTCACAACTGTTAACATAAAACATAACACCTTATGGATTATCTTCCTAGGAAAATGATAGATTGGCTGATATTTTTTTTCTTTCCGTAATTTTGGAGATGTTACAATAATTGTCTCAGCTATATATTGTATTTGATTTTCCTAAATTAATCGAATTGGTTTACCTACCATTTCCTTGTGTATGTGAGCCTTTGTGAGCTACTCCATCTCTTAATCTCTTTGCTATATTTCAGTTCTTTGGCATAATATACAAGACCAATTAAAATTTGGTTGGTCGCTTGGTGCATTCGGAAAATAAACCAATTCCAATGCGACAAACCAATGAAAAAAAAGTTCCAAAAGAAGTTTAAATGTAAATTTAAATTAAAAGTAGTTTAATTGTAATTTAAATTTAATTTATAAAAAAGAATATAGATTTTTTTTTAAATATATTTAATAATAATAAATATAACATTTAAAGTAGGTATAATCAAACAATTAATTTGACTGTCCAAAATGTGGGTGTACGTAGGGCACTCTAAGAGGAAGTGATTTTCATGCTCACTATTTTTCTTTTGTATTTTGTTTGAGTATAGAACTATTAATATATTGTTAAAGTGTAGGTTTTAAAAATGGAAATGTTGAGTTTATACTCAGATAAAATTGAGTGAAAATTTTGAAAAATAAATAATTTTATGATATGTTTTTTGTTGAAGTATTGAAGCATTAATATATTGTTCAAGTGTAGGTTTCATAAAATATAATTGTGAGAGTTTATTATAAGATAAAAATGATTAAAATTTAAAAAAAAGAGAGACATAAAAAATTATAAATGTAATTTTAAAGATGAGATAAGAAAAAATTAAAATTAATAGAAAATAAAGTAGTTATGGAATTAATAAATAATAAAAATAAACTATATATAAAATAACAATTACCATATAGTACCCCGGATACAGGTGTGATTAGTGCCATCGTGGCGGCTGATGAGGCCTCTCTCGCCCATGCTTAACCTTCCATTCATGCCGTCGTTCAGAGCCTTCAATGCCCCAAGCAATGTTGTCGGCCCTCTGCATATCGACAAGACTAAGACGTCTCATCATCGTTCAGACGCCATTAATCTCCTCGATGGATACCGATACTCGCACAAACAGCATTCACTACTGAAGTTGTCGACCCCTGAGTTTAACCCGCTCCCCACCATTTCTCTGGTTCACACTGTGGCTCCCTGATGCCTGGCTCGACATTCCTGTTCTACTCCTAGCTCTCCACTCTCCTGCTCCACCATTATCACCCTAAGCCATAGAGGAATTCCTCATAGTCTGAGCCAATATTTCCATTGATCTGCTCAGGTGTGCCTCCATATTTTACAGGAGTGGGGATGATTTTAAGAACCCCCCCATATTTATATGTATAAAAAATGGGTGAATCTCTTCGATATATAGGAAAATTTGAAGGCGATTTTATCAATAATATAATATGTATATATAAAAAATTTGGCGAATCTTTCATTTTATTATACAATGTTGTAAAATCTTGGCGAATATTTCATTTTATTATATAATGTTGTAAAATATTGGCGAATCTTTCATTTTATTATATAATGTTGTAATCTCTTGGTGAATCTTTCACTAAGTTATAAGATATTGTAAAATCTTGGCGAATATTTAACTTCATTATAAAAATTGTAAAAATTGGCAAATCTTTCACTGATTTATAGAATATTGTCAAAATAGAGGAAAAACAACATTAGTCAAATAACATGAATCACATCATGATCAATAGAACATGTAGACTCATAAGTAACAACTGGAAGGTGTCAATGAAACACAACTGCACTGACTAGATTCAGGGCAAGTGGGGGCTCCACTTGTTATCTCATCCCTTAATGGTCTCGTGGACATGTGGGGATCTGAATATTGACAAACTGATAAAATGATATAATCATACATTATGCTCGATCTTGGCCTCTACTAGCCAATTATGGTCATGGAGGCTAATACGAGTATGCGTTGTAATTATGCCAATTAATGATTGCATTAAATGAATGTTGGTCTTGTGACAATAGGTATCCTATGATCAATGCATAGGAACCTAGTTCATAGAGCATTTTTTTATTCGCTTAGCTATGTAGAGCTCGTTTATTTTTTTGAATAACAATAAGTATTTGCAAAGAAAATTTACAATCAGCGTAAAAGAATTGAAAAACTAAAGACAATTAATTCATGCAACTAAAAGTTAATAAAATAATATTTTCTCAAACCCTAAAACCAACCTTGATTCAAGCTACAAAAAGAGATTAAATCAAGCATCGAATGAGAACTAGAAGAAATCAAAGGACTTAACACAATATTTAACCAAAATACACACAAACTTCAAAAATCGACAAAATGCTTCAAACAAAAGCAATAAACAAACCATAAAGAATTATCAAGATATTCGTGCTAAACACCAACATGGTTTCATGTACTTAAATGAGTCCATTCTTGTTTAGCGAAAGTGTTGTCAAATTAGTTATTTATCATTTAATGTTAGGAAACTATCTATGTGAAGAGATAGCTCCTAGGCCTAGCTTTCTCAAATTCCAGCGTCATTTCCTGTCACATGCAAGAAAGAGACAATGTAAGAGATAAATATCAAACCATCAATCTTAAAATAAGCTGCATGAAGGTAATGTAGCTCAAATCATCAATGCTACAACAAAAAAGTACAATGTAGAATCTATTTTTACCTAAAACACAACCTCAAATTCATATACATTGATCACCACTAACCAGGAAGGGTACATGGAACACCTAGAACAAAATAAGACTCGAGAAGTTTAATAGTATTAGGCTTCATAACATGGTTCTCTTGCAAGTAAAATTTAGTCATTCAAGTCTGTCCTTGAGTAGTATTTTAGTAATACTCAAGACTACCATTGAACTTCTTTTGTTCAAATTTAAATTCATATATTTTGTGTAGATCCCATTATAAATGACTCTCCCCGTGAGGATCACATCATCATATTTCTTATGTAAATCCAAAGTCGAAAACAAATACCTTCAATTCTATCTCCAGTCTGTCTAAAACGATATCTTCACTGCAATTAATGAATCAATGATCCAATCTTATGACGATACGTCATGGCATCAACCAAATATGATGAATCTTCACACAATAGCTTCAAGTTAGATTCCATAGGTGTGGCTATCACCTTACAGTCCAACATTTTGAATCTCTTCAGAATATCCACTGCATACTTTCCTTAACCAAGGTCAGTCAAGGAAACACCTTTTGATAAATCCATCTCTAGATCCTTTCTTGCTTCTTTAAATTCTTTCTTGTTTTTAATTTTTATGATCTCCATCTCCCTCGATCGAGGTGAAGTGTGTGTTAACAGTGGCTCCACAAGGGGAGAACATGCTCCCGTGGGATGCTGAGATCCCAACGGTCTTCAATAATGTTTTTCTTTGAAAAGTCAATCACTCTTGTTAGTATCATATCCCTAAGGTTGGATAAGGTCTTCGATGCACAAAAATTGACCTTAGGAGACACATGTTGGGATTGTGATTGATGCATAAGCTTGCCTAAATCCCGACAAATACATACCCTTACTTTCCCTAGAGATATACTTGTACTGACACACACAAAAATCCCAGGCCTTATCCAAACTTTGACCTAAGATAAATGTGTCCCAACTCTGATTTTACTCTGTGAATCATAAATATTCATGCATGCCCAATTTTCAGAATGACAAAGGAATCTAGCCTATGACAAAAAAAAAAGATAAACCAATCTCACAAATTTGGGACTGTTCATGTGAATGCAAAACAACGTATTAAGAATGAAATGACTTGCAAAAATCGTAAAATGTAAGATATAATTGAAATCAATGCAATGAAAAATATTCCTAGTAAAAATAAAAATTTGCCACTAGCCTACACCATTACCCAAAACAGACAGAACTCATCATTTTCTTTTTCTCTTCCTTTTTTTTTCTCTTTTTTGTAGCCCTTTAGGGTTGTTACTAAAAGTAATACTTTAGTAATTGCGCATTGACTGGGAGATGTTTTTCTTCTCCATACAGATTAGTCAGATGAAAATTGTTCTTCCCTGCTTTTTCACTTTATGGCAACCCTTGTACAATTGGTATTCGATGCTTTTCCTCCTCAATCATCTCCTGTTGTATCTTTTTCATGAGTTGATGTTCTTTCAATTGGCCTCTTTGCTGCAAAAGAGATCATCTTTGTCAATCCATGTATGGCATGTTTATGGTAACACGTTTTACTGATAGCTTCTACTATAACCACTCTAGCAATAGTTACTGTAACCATGTATAGATAGTTGGTGTAGTAACAATTTTTGGGATCATGAATAGAGGTGTTTGGTTGATTGCTAAGACTAAAAATCATGCAATTGTGGGGTTTCTATTAGTAAGACACAAGTTGATGAAGTTAAGCTCTAACAATGGTTTAGATGGTGAGGAATTTATCACGATTAAAAGACTTCTTTTATAAGATATTGTCCACTAACAAAACAATATTCATTTTCACAACATTAGATGTTGTCAAGTTTGATTGGCAATGACCATGCTAGCACATTACATATTGTCATTTCATGATATGACCAATGTCACAAGACCTAACACTACTACTAAGATCAACAAATATGCTACAATCTCATCTAGAAATGAATGAAAGAGTGGTCAATAATGACAAGCTCTAATACCGGACCAATCTTCTGACTGTGTTTGACATTCATTATATCAAGTAGGTGTGGTTTCTTTAGAATGAAATGGTAAAAAGTGAAATAGGTAAGTTTTTCTAACAACCGACTTACTATGTAGAATGCAGACGTAATTTCTAGGAAGTACTAGGCTTTTGAGTATCGTAAGTTAATTAGACAAGTTTAGTGTGGGAAGAACACAAGAAATGAAATGAAAGCCAAAAAAAACCTTTAAAATGCAGGAAAGACATCATCAAAATGGGGGCAAGTGCCCAAAAGTTTCCCAAGGATTTATTTCCAAGGAAAAAAACACCAATGTTCCACCAAGTTTCTGGGATGTGCAAATTTGGGAGCAAGGGAACACATCCAAGGGGACATGTGGAATCACCCCACAAAATCTATGGAACATTGAAGTCTCCAACATAGGAGGCCGGCCCAAATACTAAAAGGATTTAAAATATGAGAATTGAAACGTTAACCATTAAAACTATTACATAACAACAATTTAAGCTTATCCAATTGGAAAAAGCACACCCAACTACTAATATCCAGCACACAATAGCAAGAGACCAAGTCTAGAAGTACCCTGTTCTAAGCATTTTATTCCAGCAGCACTAGACCCTGTTCTGAGTATTTTCTCCTAGTTGCAATGTCACAACCAATAGCCACATAATAGTAAATGTTTGAGGTATTATTTTTCTAGCAGCAAAAAATAATTAAGTATTTACTATTCACTATACCCACAATATCCAACAAGGGACTATGGCAAATACTTGAGGTATTAAGTTTTAACTTTTAACTGTGGCCACAACAATAAATATCCAGCAGCAAGAATTATGTTTCACAGCATCCAGCAGTCATAGGCTGAAGGTCTCAACTCTCCCTCACATGGTCTCCCTCACACTGCCATGCCCACATAGCCTCACTACTCACACAAGTTAAAAGACAGTGCACAGAACTCACTCAACCACTGTCTCTTTAACGGCACCACAACAGCACAAGATCCCTCACATAGCAGAAACTTAGAAATCTCATGCTGAAAGCACAGGTGAATGATGGGTAGAAGCAGAGAACTCACTAGAGGCTAAAAGAATTAAACATTACGTTAAAATGTATAATTTATACATTGTCAAAATTAGTCAAAATGGATGCAGAAGCAAGGCTTTTTAGGTAGGAATATTTATGTTTTTGGAAGCATTCCCATCAAAAGGGAAGGTGGGGTACATCCCCATTGGTGTATCCCCATGCCATGAGCGTGGGAAGCACATCCCCTACCCTTGGGGACACATCTTCATGTAACACTGAGAAGCACTAATATAAAAACACCTTATACTATAGAATTTATCAGGACAGTCAGTGAAATGTTTGCAGTTTATATCCAAGACATGACAATATATATCTACCTTGTAATATATCCATTCAGAACTTCACTTGCATGACAAAAACTTTAAAAAATGGGATTTGTTCAGCACCTGGTCCTAGAACACGAACAATAGCACCTGAACCTTCCTTAATTGCTTTTATTGTTGCTCCCTGCCTTCCAATTAAACTGCCAGCTTGTGTGCCAGCCACAAGCAACCGAGTTGAAGTCATTCCACTACCACCCTGCTGAGCTCAACCCAATTCCCCTATGCCATCTGTACCTCCTTCTATAATTCGCTTATGAACCTTGATTATCCCATCCATAGCTAGAGAAATTGGTGCTTCTGGTTCTTCTTTTGCCGAAACCAAAACCTGTGACAAGAGATAATAATGAAGTTATTTAAGACGAAATCATAATAAAATATTTTGAATCATAGAATTAGAAAAAAAAAAAACCCAAGAACGTACAAAATTTTGAAGCCAACAATCTATGTAAAGATACAATCCCTCATTGTTTAAATACAAAAACAGCACATATGTGCAAGAATGTACAATAATCAGATTGTTATCATATGCTAGCTACAATAGGAGAAATGCTTGGAAATTTCTTTTTTGAAAAAACACAGGGTACTGTAGGAAACACCTCCAAGGTTTAGCAATAGAAGATCTAAGGATTTTGAAAACATCTAATGCAATGAAAAACTCAAATTCCCTTGATTCGATCAAATAACACCTCTATGATCCTCTTTGTAGGATAATGGATAGGTTCATCAAATATAAACTTTGATTTAGCATCAATTTGGTAGTTCCCATTACTTGGAAAGACTGGATGATCTGCATCCAGACCTGAACAGTTCTTATGTGGTAGTTTTGATAAAGTATTCCATTTATTTTAGCAAATAAAGAACACAATTTAACAAGAAGACCAAACATCAAGGATTCAAATAAAGCTTACAGTGCATTTAGGAGTGCCTTGAATTCCTTCTAGAATCTTAATGCGTGATATGGTCTCTTCACACATATTTTTCACAAATTCTCCCTTATGACCAATAGTTCCACCAAACTTTTGAACAGGAACAAGCAGCTGAAATACATTATCCCCAGGCCATCCTGGCCATTTCTTATCTATTAATCCAGCACCAATTTCATCTTCTTGGCCCCTTTTCTGAGGAAGGCTAGTATTTTTGGCCATTCCAATCATGTCTGATTGCTCTTGCATGGTTTCCACTGATGTCGTTGCCATGTTTCTTGGCTGACCTGAATCAAACAATGTAAACAATCAATCCAGTAGATCTTGTTCTATGTGAGATAGAATGGCCATACAATGCATGTATCCTTCTTTTTTCTTTTTCTTTTTCCTATTTCTTTCTTTCTTCCATTTTTCTATACTGGTTGTGATGGCTAGGTTGGCTAGGAAGGGACGGTGTATGGGAAAAGAAGGGAAAATAATTAACAATTGAATAACATATCACTGCAGAATCGACGGGAAATATAAACAAAAACAAAAATACTAATTTGTGCTAAATAATAAACTGCCAACCAGCCTATGTTAGGAAGAAAGGATATAACTCAAAGGTGCAGAGCACAAAAGCAATTAGCTAAACATTTGACAGAAGCAGGATATATAGTCACACAATGCAAAATAAATCATATTCTACAACTTCTTAAATAATTGACATTAAATCCCATATTTACCACCAACAACAATCCATGTAGATAAGCACTTCAAAGACACTACTGGGCTCAAAGCAGAGATGAAAACCTTGAAGTAGAAAAAGTGCCTCTTGCAAAAGACTAAAAGTGCAAAACCAGTCTACATAATCCTAGATTTCATCTGTTCTATAGACCTATGAAGATGAAGGCTTATGGGTGCTGAGAAGGAGAAATCAAGGTAAACAACCAATAGACAAGCAATGACAACCAACATAGAATATGTGCATCCAATGGGCAGCCAAAAGCATACAGAGTGTTGGGCTTTGCTAGAGATTAAGGTTTCTTATGTTATAGAATTTATTGAGCCCCAATAGCTGTTATGCTGAATTCATTAGCTATCTTTTCATCTTCTCATTTGTCATTATTGGACCATGTGGAAGTTGCACTGGTGGAATTAGCAGCTCTCCTAGGCCCCCATAAGGCATGCAGAGGGGATCATGATAATAGCCACCACACAATATTGTCATTTTGACTAATTCTCAAGGAGGAACCATGCAAGGAGCAAGTGCTAACAATCATGATGTCACTGAAAGCTCTGTGGAAGTTCATCCCAAATGTTACCCATGAGGTAATGAAATCCCACCTGATGAATTTTCTATTGATATTCCACATTATGAATATGTCTTCTGTGAAAATTTGAAATAGCATACCTTGTTAGGGTACTTCATTATCTGCGTCCTACCAAAAGTTTGTGATTACATCACTGGATTTGCACACAGCTTGGCCAAAGGCATTTTTTAGCTTAGGGAAGAAAGACAGTGCCATGAAATTGTTACTTATGGCCCATATTTGTGTCAGAACTGTTGATGTTTGTATCTCAGATAGGAACTTTTGCACATGTATAGTGTCAAACATGCAGGAAATCCAAGTCAAAACTAATTTGCAATTCACTTTATTAATAAAGTGAAAGTCTTATGTTTAGTTGTTGAGTCTAATAAAATGTTTTTTTAATGCATTGGTGATTTATACTAATCTCACCAAAATTAGGGTTTTGGTAGATCAGGCTTTCGGCTAAAGAATAAAGGCAAGTCAAGGTAGAGGGTTAAGAACTTAAGACACATTCATTATTTCACTAAAAGATAGTTTGGTTGGGTAGATTTAGAACGCAAGAGACGGCCAATTCACAACCACACAGAGGACAATGTGTTGCTATGGTACCCAATATGTAATATTTTTGTTTATGTAATATTTATGTTCCTTGAAGTAGTGGCCACTTAATTATACCAAGTCCAAACATGGCAGTTAAGTGATGTTTAGCTGTTTATCTGAATAGACGTGAGAATAATAATGACATCATAGATTGGACTCCATTGATTTTGTAAAATATCCAAACAAATGCTTCCATCAACATAAACTACAGAAAGAAGAAAGAACCTTTCATATGAGCATTATAAATTTTGAAAAAATCAGTTTACACACATTCAATATTTTTTCTTACAAAAAAAAACCATTATTGCAAAATTGCAATGGCCTCCATATCACAGTCAAATTGGCAAGAATATTAGGGAAACATGATAAATGAATATGAACAGTCCAGAAGCAACTAGCTCATAATCTTTTTATCACTAGCATAATTAATTCTAAATGTTTGTCACAAGCAATGATGTAAAAAAGACATAAAATAAACATGAAAGTGAATACATCTTTTCCCAGTAACAAATATACATCACACACTCCTACTTAACAAAAAGTACATATATTCACTGAAACAATATAAATTTTGATAATTTAGATTAGTGCTATTCGACTGAGTCAACTCGACTAAAGCAAGTAGGACCAGTTTTTTAGCAGAACCAGTCAGAACTAGAGGTTGACTCAAGCATTGAGCTGGTATGATTTGGCCAAGTTACAAAAATTGGCCACTCAACCAAGTCAAACATGACACCTATGTCTGATAGGGGATTCTACTGGGATTGATATAGCCACCTACCCATGGGCCAAATCATTCAAAAATACTGAAAAAGGGTTAAAAAAAAACACCCTAAAAACACAAAACCACCAAAACACTAAACCTAGCTTATAAATTTAACCCACTTCTCCATTTTACCTCACACACTTCTCATTGCTAGCATTCACCATATGCTCAAATAGGCTTGGAGATGATTTGCAGATCAACTGTGGCTGATCCCAATAGGGAATTGATCTGTATTTGTTTCCTACCATTTGCTGGTGAAATTGAAGGAGATCCCAGGGATCCAAGGAAGGACCTTGCATGAAACCATTCCACCTCTGTGTTTACAGAGGAAAGTTGCATATTTATGGAAATTTTATTAGGTGCTCAATGGTTCCAACTGATTTAAAACATCAAATGACAGCGGTTGCTGAAGCCATTCACAAATAGTAGGAAAACTTTACATTCCCAAACCCAATCAAGTCAGACTAATGAGTCAGACTTCAAGGTGAATCCGCGGACCTGGGTAACACTTTTTGGCAAGCGCATTTTGGCAGAAAGGAAAAAATGCACCTTGGTCGAGGGTTTAACAAGCCCTCGACTGAGGTTTTAATATCTCGACCAAGGTTTTATCAAGCCCTCGGCCGAGGTTCTTTTAAGCCCTCGACCGAGGTATTTACTAACTGAGGGTTAATAAATACCTCGGTCAAGGTATGCACCTCGGTCGAGGTATTTACCTCGACCGAGGTTCCTGTATTGAAAAAATTATAAATAAAGGCCGCGGGCCCCTGCCGTTTGTTTCACAAAACTAAACCGTGAAAGCTCGACCGAGATACGAAGTGAGAGCGACCTTAGCATTGGCACCCTGAAGCAACCCAAGCACCCCGAAGCAACCCAACCTCGTCACGATGGCGTTGGACCCAAGAGGCAACAGTTAAAATAATTGTTTTTCAATTTAAATGGAATTTAATTTTTTTTTAATAAATTTATAAAATTTATTTTAAAATATGGTAAATGTATGTTTTTATTATTTTCATGTTTAAAATGTGTACCGGCAAGCAGAAATGCTGCCGGATTTTTGAAAATTTGTAGTTAAATTGAATTTTTTGTGTTAATTTGTTATATATATATAAATTATGTCAACCGGTAGCATTTATGCTACCGGTTTAATTTTGAAATGTGTCTCGGGCAAGCCGAAATGCTGCCCGATTTTTTTCAATCCTCCGTGAATTCATGGAGGATTGAAAAAAATCCATAAAACACCAACTAAACAAACCTATGTGAACCATAGAGACAAATCACAACCAAGAACCACAATATAGTTCCCTAGATCAATGATCTTCTCAATCAACTCAAGAACCACAATATAGTTCCCCTAGA
>LPNX010331487.1:258418-271464 GCA_001517045.1 Pseudotsuga menziesii
TGAAAAATTTATCTTATATAATGTTTCCAAGTGATTACAGTTATTTTGCAATGATGGATTTTGTAATTAATGAATTATTCATTTTTAAATGCGTATATTTAGATTGAAAAATTTTAAAATAATAATATTTTATCACCATATATGTCTGATTTATATATGTCTTATTTCATGCAGATGCATCTGCACAACGGTGCTCTTCACTCCGTCGGAGGCATAGTTCCGGTGGATCTGCGGCGAACCCTCGCAGCGGGAGTCTGCAGAGGACTGGTAAGTATACCACTGTGCATGTTGTACTCTTTGTTGTTAGTTACATAAAATTAAATTCTTTCACATGTGTATATTTAATCATTAACTTGTATACATTTATATTTTCACTGTAGATGCTCCGCCTAGGCGTCCTGCGACGCCACACTCCCCTGCTGGGGAGCCCAGTGGCAGCCACTCTGGCAGCTGTTCATTGGGGGATATCGATGATGACACTACTGGTGCTGTCGGTGGGGAGGCTCCCCCCGAAGGTATATTAAATGCACTTTTTTTTTTAGTTGTCAGTACCTTTAATTTTTATTGATTTCAAATTCAGCTACAGTTAATATATGTATCTTGACTGACATTTATGTTTTCATCCAATTTTTAGATGGCGTAGATGCTGACCAGGGTGTTGAACCTCCCCGGGCAGCAACCTGGGATGATGATGTCGCCTGCATCACATTGCGGGACATTGAGGCACAGCGTGACCGGTTGCAGTCTAGCATCCGGGAAGTTGCAACCAACTCTCCCACATCTGATTCGATGTGGATCATGTTAGAATTAGCAAACGATCTACTCAAGGTCTACAAAGCCATTGGACCATTGGGTTCCCTTTGGGCAGTGGCATGCCAGAGTAGAAGGGCTAAAGTGATGGGGCCTGATAAATGGCCTGCAGTGAGAGATGCCACTAGAGGCCATGATGTGAAGGGAACACTCTTTGATATCCCTCCTGACCGCGCTACTGGTCAACCGCTTAGACTCAGGGAGTTTAAGCTAGAGGCTGCAGCGCCTTTTGTTTATGACAGATTCATTGGAGCATGGGGCATGTTTCCCCACCATCACCAGGTCCCACTGTACTTTGCAAAACATATATATGCATAGTTTGTCCTAGATATGCACCCATATTACACTAGCACACCCTCGAACTTCTATGGTGCTGGTGGGGGATGTAGTGCGACGCGTCCCGGGGCTAGGAGAGACCCTACAGCTCAGTAGGAGCCACAACGTTTGGTAGGCATCCCTAGCAGGACCTTTCTTAGGACAGAGGAATTCAGCGATCAGTCCCAGTTGGCGACTGAGGAGCGGATTTCACTGGCACATGCCACATCCATGGCAATTCATGGTGCCCTGATGGCTGTCCAGGAAGAGAGAGGCAGGGCACCCACTGTACCTACAGATCCTGAGCTACGGTGGGTGGATGATGATGTTATCCACCTTCTCGATCCCCATACACTGGCGGAGTATGCTATCACAGCCCGTGATGCATATTTTCGACTGCATCAAAGATGCAGGCCTCGACCGACGGGACAGGTATATCTTTATACAATTACGTATTCATTTGAATGTTTTAATATCAAATTGTATGTCGTCATTTGATTGTCTTGATTGTAATGTATCCTCAAATTAATCATATTTTGAACTAATATTTTGCTTTGTGTTATATCTCCATGTAGGAGCCCACTTTCATGGAGGTCCTTTTTTCCAGTGACGCATCTGTTGGAGGTCCTGCCCACGTTCCGACAAGGAACGTCGATGAGGTATGTGTTAACATTCTATTGCTGCCGCAACCGTTCTCCCCGAATTTATTTTTACTTAAACTCTGGGCCCCTCCTCATCATTTTACTTGGTTTGATCGTTAAAGACTTGAGCCTCTTCGGCATATCTATTTTTCATTTTACTTCAAAGATGAATGTCAGTCGGTTTATGTTTTCCTCGTTTAGTTTTGGTTTGAGTCAGGGATGCCGGTTACTGGTCAAAAAAGGGGGAAATCTTTGTTTTTCAAAGTTTCCTTTTTCGTGGAAAGAATGAACCTAGCTGTGCCTGATGTTTAAAGCTGTTTGAATACTTGGTTTTTTCTGTAATCGGCCCCCTTTTAGTTCCAGGTCGGAAGCTGTGAGTTTCTCTCCCACTGCCGTTGCGGCTTCCAGATCGTTTCAGCGTCCGATTTCTTAAAGCCGTCCAACGCCCGATTTAGGTTAACTACAAATCGCTTGTCCGTAGCTTCTCCTCGCCCACCGTTGCGGCTGGGAAGAGATAGTCAGCTTTCGATTTGAGTCTCTTCCGATGTCCGACTAAGTTCTTCCCGTCCGTTTCGCTTGTCCGTCGCTTCTCCTCGCCCGCCGTTGCGGCCGGGAAGAGATATTCAGCTTCCGATTTGAGTCTCTTCCGACGTCCGACTAAGTTCTTCCCATCCGTTCTGCGTATCCTCTAGCTCTCCTCCTCCGCCGTTGCGGCTCCCAGAGTCTTCCGACTTCCGAAGCCAAAACCGTCCGACGTCCGATTTATGGCCTATCCCACCCGCGTTTCGCCTGGCCGCGACTCAAGCCTCATCTGACGTTGCGGCTGGCTGAACCCTCTATCCTGCGAGCTCACTTACATCTGACGGCCGACTTGAATTTTCCTGTCGGTGACCATAGAATATTGCCAGGCCCGGATGTGGTTCGCTCGGCCATTTCCTTGTGGAATGATGGTTAATTGATAATAGTTGTTGTTTAAATCATGCTCTTAAATTGAATGCAGGCAGTTTCCAGAAGACCGGTCAATCTGCCACGACGAGAAGAAAGACTAACCCGTTTGGCGGATGTATGACTGAAATGAGGCAAATGGGGAACAAAGTCCGGAGCTGTAAAGGCGTGTCCCCAGAGACGGATCAGTTACCAAGAGTTTCATGATCACATGCTGACAAAAGATTGGAATATGAAGCGTTGAAGAAACTGAAAAGTAACACGCTGGAAGGCAGCCCAAGGGGCAATATTTCTGGTTTAAATATTTAGAAGTATGAATGAGAAAGGGCCTTTTTCCCTGGAAAAAATTTGGTAAATGTTTTCTTGTAAGAGGAACTACTTCGTTTTGCAAAGGAAACTACCAATTTGTCTATCGGAGAGAGTGAAAAGTGGAATGTATCAGTGCAGCTCAATGAATAATGTTGAAGAGGAACTATTTCGTTTTCAGCTGTGTTTCATTTATTGTAAGAGTATTTAATGTTCTGAACCTATGTCCTGGTTAAATGTTCTTCAGTAGTTTTTGGGATACTTTTCACTGTGAGCAATAAATGTTGTCATAAAATGATCGGCTATCCGGTTATTTAAATATCTGTAAGCATTCATGTGCTTTAGAAGAAGTATCAGCTATCTGTGATTCCTCTTAATGTATGTGAAAATGTATTGCTCATCCAAAATAATAACCTTGCTCCCTAGGGATAGTTTAGATAGTTAGCTTATTTCTTTTGTATCTGGCTTGGTTGCTCGCGAGCGCAAGACGAGAGGGAAGAACCTGCGCATCACGTTGTGAATGCTCCTTGCATCCTTCACCACCCTGCATTTAGTTAGGCACTTGCATATCATTTCTTTAAGTCAAAATACAAAAACTCGGTGGGCCGGGCCGCAACCAGTAGAGCTTCAGTTTTCGTTTCTTGACCTACGGTGGCCGGACCACAAACCGGATAGATTCCCTATTCCAAATAGTCAACGGGCTAGTTGGGAACGTTGAATGGGGAGAATCCATTACTGTTGCCGCCTACAAATTTCCAGGCCTCAATAGTTTTGGCGCTAGAAGGAGGAATGCCAGTGCATGGCTGGCCGAGGAAACCCGTTTTTCAGAGATTATTCCGTTGGTTACAGTTCTGAAAGTAGTGGACCACATAATCCAATTCCGGAAGAAGAAAACAGAGAACATCTATATCCTGTTCGCAATGAAATTGTTAATGATCTGAGAAGACACACCCGTGCTTATGTAAAGAAGATTGGAGGGTTTCCAATTATTCACAAATTGCCTAGAAGAGAATACAAGAAGAAAGACCGTCCCATAGTGGAAGATTTGGTACTGGTTGGAGACTGGGAAGAGCTGGTAGAGACTGCCTTACAAGAGGTTGAGCTACCCTTGAATCAAGAAGGCCCGGAAACCCCTTACATTTCTCCTATTCATACCCCTGTTGGTTCACCTCCACAGTCACCCCCTTTACTCATGGCTGGCATTAACGCAAACATACCTCCGCCCCCACCTCCTCATCCACCTAACCCACCGCCTGTGTGGAAAGCCAGGTCACCCCTAAATCTGACTCCCCCTTTGCATGACCTACCTCAAGCCTTTGAGAAGTTACTGCCTAAATTTGACCCCAATGAGAAGATCCTAGTGGATGATCATCTACAAAGTTTCTACTTGGCAATAGAAGGTCTGAGGGCTGGAGAACACGAAGATGTGGTGTGTAGACTATTCCCGCATACCCTCAAAGGAGCTGCTGCATCTTGGTACTTTGGGTTTCCTGCTAATTCTATCCCGGATTGGGATACTTTCGAGAGAATTTTCAGGAGTAAGTATGCAGTTCAAAAGACTCACGCAGCACTTATGAAAGGATTATGTGCACTAAAGAAAGAGAAAAAGGATAAAGTGCACAGTTTCACACAAAGGTTCGCTGCATATCTTAAGAACTTTTCTCAAACAGACAAGCCTTCAGACAAAGTACTAATTGAGTACTATACTTCAGCTTTGGGTCCAAATTTGGCCATGTTTGCTAAAGGTAGGGCCAAGCCTACTTTGACAGAGACCTACGAAGAAGCAGAGGTGGTGGAAGCGGAAAGAGAAAGTATCGAAGACTATCCGGAACAGTCGGGGGAAAGAGGAGAGAGAAGGAAAACTTTACTGTTCACCAAGCCTAAAGAGGAGAAAGCACCAGACTATGAGAGTATAGCCAAAATGATGCAAAAAATGTCTAATAAGGTCATAGACTTGGAAAAGGTGAAGGAAACACAGAAGTTCTACAGGCCTTATTATAAGAAAAGGGAGGAAAACAATCAGTCCCAACCTCCTCCTCAAAAAGCTGCATCCATGGATTTGACTGAGATAGGGATGGAAAATTTCTGTACCTTTCATCAACAGCCTCATTCCGAAAAGAACTGTCCGCAATGGATAAATTCAATGACATTGGTCATGAACCAGATGTTGGATTCGAGATTAACGGAAGAAGATGATGATGAAAAGAAAGAAAGTACCACTTCTACTTCTACAAAAGAACAGGAAGAAGAGACCATGGCATTATGGAATTCGGTCTCCTTATTAGATGCAGAAGAGGAAAATACTCAAAGACACAGAGACATCAGGGAAACTAACGTGACAACTAGAAGCAAAGGTACGGTTAGTGATGACAGTCTTCTGCTCCCAAAGATCCGAAGGTTGCAAAGAAATATCAAGAAGAAGTTTGAAGATAAATCCTTGGCTGATCAGATTCCAGAATTCACCATTACCAGCCAAGATCCTAAACAGAACAGAACGTTGCCTAAACCAAATAAAGAGAAGGTGAGTGCTGATCAATCTCAGTCCATTAAACAACAAATTGAATATGACCTTGTTGAAGATTTAAAGAAAATAAAGGCAAATGTCCTGCTGTTTGAAATGTGCAAAGTACCCCAGCAGAAAGAAAAGTTGTTAAAGGCACTTGAAACGTCAGGAGAAAAGCTGCCCGCCGATAATCAGCCTCGAGATGAAGAAGAAATTGGAGAAGCTAGTACCGGAGGTATGTCTAAAACTAAACATCCACCTTTCCTCCTGACATTCAAAATATTTAATCATAACGTGCACAATTGTCTGGTAGACTCAGGAGCGTCAATAAATGTCATGCCCATATCAGTATGTAAGAAAATAAACGGGAAGCCTAAGCCATCCACATGGAAGGTGGTGCAGTTGGATAGGATAGACGTTAAGGTGATTGGTGAAATGGAAGATGTCCTAATCCGCCTAGCATCCGATGATAGAGTATGCCAAGTTATTAACATCGTGGTGGCTGATATACCAGACGCTTACAGCCTGGTGTTGAGCAGAAATTGGTCAGCTAAGTTGAATGGATATTTTGCCTCAGATTGGTCACATCTTTGGCTGCCATACAAAGGGAGTCCCAATCAGATTAAGGTTCTGGGAGAACCTCACATGAAGCACAATGTTACTCAATTGAATGAGAAGAACATACCAGTCGAATCTGTGTTGGGAAACTACTTTCTCGAACTGGAACCAGGGAATTATCAAGCGGAAGAGGCCAACGACACATCTGACACCCAGCCTGATCTCCTTCGTTTTTCTCAGGCTGATGAGTTTGACTGTAAAATAGTAAATTTAGCAGTAGGAGTAGATTCTGTTTCAGTAGATAATGTGTTTTGGACTTTGTTTTTTGATGGCTCTAAAACGTTAGAAGGGTCAGGGGCCGGCTGCGTCCTCATTGATCCACAAAAAAATAAGCATTTCCTATCCTATAGATTAGAGTTCGAATGTACTAAAAATACGGCTGAATATGAAGCACTGCTGCAGGGACTCAAGAAAGCAATCGAGCTACAGGTTAGTAATTTAAAAGTTTTTGGGGACTCAGAAATAGTTGTAAAGCAAATAAGAAATCAAATACATTGTGTTTCCCCTCATTTGAAAGCTTACCAAAACGAGGTATGGGAGTTGCTTAAATGTTTTCACGCATTTAACATTATTTCAATCCCAAGAATAAAAAATGCAACCGCTGATCTTCTAGCTACATCAGCCGCCAATTTGGTTCCCAATAATAACAAATGCTCTATTGAACTGCTTTTCAGGCCATCTGTACCCGACATGATTACCAACTTGCGAGTATTTGACGATGATCAGCAAATAATCGAATTCTTGACCAATGATGAGGCTTTTAAAGGGGCCATTATCGACGATGAGGAACATCAGGCTGAAATGAAATATGACAATTTCATTCCCAAAGGGGTCAGAACACTAGAGAAGATGTTTGACTTGAACGAAAAATTTAGAAGACCTGCTAATGTGAAGACACACAGCTCAACGCTACAGTTCGAGCTAATAAACTTAGGGACTGAAACGGATCCCAAGTTCGTGAACCTCGGCAAATGCTGTTCGCCGACGGAAAGAGACAAATTCCTCAAATTGTTTAAACAATACAAAGGTGTCTTTGCATGGACATACGCAGACTTAAAGACCTACGACACCAGCATTATCAAGCATATCGTCCCTATTAAAACAGGTGTCAAGCCATATCAGCAGCCGTTAAGGAAGATGCACCCCAAATTGGAGCCACTGATTCAAAGCGAGGTGAAAAAATTGCTGGACACTAGGATTATTTTTAAAGTTCGGCATTTAGAGTGGGTGTCAAATCTGGTGTCGGTCAAAAAGAAGTCGAGAGAAATCAGATTGTGCGTGGACTTCATAAACTTAAACCGCGCCTCAGACAAAGACAACTATCTAGTGCCTCCCATGGAGCAATTGCTACAAATGGTTTCTGGTTCTGAATTGTTTTCATTGTTATACGGATTCTCTGGCTACAACCAGGTGTTAGTGGCCAAGGAAGATAGGTTGAAGACAACATTCAGAACTAAATGGGGAACTTTTGCCTATAGAAGGATGCCTTTTGGACTGATTAACGCTGGCGCGACATTTCAAAGAGCCATGGACATAGCTTTTCGCGGATTGATTGGACGAATTGTGGTGGTATACCTTGATGACATCACTATATTCTCAAAGAAAAGAGGGGAGCACGCTTTCCACTTAAAACAAATTTTCAAGTGCTGTCGGAAGTACGGAATTTCCCTCAATCCTAAGAAATGCGTATTCGCAGTCACAGAAGGCAATTTACTGGGGCACATAGTTTCAAAGAGAGGTATATCTATAGAGCCAGAAAGAATCAAAGCCATTGAACAAATCCCCATGCCCCATAATAAAAAAGGAATGCAATCCTTCATGGGAACAATAAATTTCGTACGTAGGTTTGTGCCTAATTTTGCCCAGACTGTTAAACCATTACAGCAGATGGTCAAACAAAATGCACATTTTAAGTGGACTAAGACTAAAAAGAATGCTTTCAGTAAAATCAAGACTACTGTTGCACATGCGCCTTCTCTGAAAATTCCAGACTTTGACAAGGACTTTATTATGTATACTTTTGCGTCCGATGATTCGTTGGCAGCCGTGCTTACGCAAAGGGAAGATGGGGGTGATGAATTCCCAATTTCTTTTATGAGAAATGGGCTACAAGGAGCTGAGTTAAACTACCCAGCCATTGATAAGCAGGCTTACGCGGTGTTTAAGGCAGTAAAACAATTCAGACCTTATATATTGAAGAATCAGACCAAGGTAATAGTCCCTTACCCAGCGGTAAGATCCATTCTCATTCAAAAAGAATTAGGAGAAAGAAGGGGCAACTGGGTAACAACCCTTCAAGAATACGACCTTGAATTCAAGCCAGCCACTATAGTGAAAGGTCAAGGGCTATGCAAATTGATGACTGGAAGTAGGAACAACGAAGAACAAGCATGGGAAGATGAAGCTGAATTGCATGTAATGGATGTATGCCCTCTATTTATAGCCCCTGAGTCCTGGTATAGGGACCTTGTGCATTACTTGCAGTCCGGACTATTGCCAGAGCATTGGAATTCCAAACAAAGAAGAGCGTTGCGTCTAAAATCAGCTTCCTACCAAATCATGGAAGGCGTATTATTCAGAAAAAACTATGATGGGGTCCTCCTGAGATGCTTGGAGAAAGAAAATGCTGAGAAAGTAATGGCAGAATTACATGACAGTCCGGCTGGGGGACATTATTCAGGCGACACTACAGCCCACAAAATCCTTAGAGCTGGTTACTATTGGCCCACACTCTTTAAGGATGCACATGCGCATGTCAGGAAATGTGATATCTGTCAAAGGTGTGGTGGAAGACAGCCTAGGGCAGCAGCATCCCTAAAGCCCGTTATGATCATAGAACCATTTGAACAATGGGGGCTAGACATTAT
The DNA here is from genome assembly GCA_001517045.1 of Pseudotsuga menziesii. NCBI lineage: Eukaryota > Viridiplantae > Streptophyta > Pinopsida > Pinales > Pinaceae > Pseudotsuga > Pseudotsuga menziesii. The sequence goes on from LPNX010331487.1 coordinate 267,424, forward strand.
TGGAGAAATAAAACCAAATTATTCCCTGCTACACAAGTACATTCTTACCGCGACTGATTACTTCACTCACTGGGTCGAAGCTATCCCATTACGCAAGATAAACGAAGATGAAGTCATTAGCTTCCTACAAGATCATATCATGACCAGGTTTGGAGTTCCAATTTCAGTAGTTTTTGATAATGCCAAATACTTTTCATCCATTAAATTGACCGCATTTGCTCATGAGAAAGAGATAAAATTACATTATTCTGCTAACTACTATCCGCAAGGGAATGGCCTGGCTGAATCCTCAAATAAAAACCTCATTAGAATCCTGAAGAAGACTGTCATAGAAAACCAGCAAAGTTGGCACTCAGCTTTACCAAATGCCCTGTGGGCTAATAGAGTTACCCCCAAGTCCGCAGTAGGAGTGTCACCCTATACCCTTGTGTACGGAAAGGAAGCCATCCTACCTCCCAACATTCTACTACCATCTTCCATACTAGCTCAAGAGTCTAGGGGTCGGATGATGAAGTTCTGCAAATAAGAATATATAATCTCCTAAAAGTAGAAGAACCCAGATCCAAGGCTAGAGAACATTTCAAACAACAGCAGGAGATAGTCAAAAGATGGTTTGACAAACATAAAGTTGGGAAAAAGGACTTTGAAGTAGGAGACTTAGTCCTCAAGTGGGACCACCCCCATGATGAAAAAGGAAAGCATACCAAATTCCAATAGTTATGGGTAGGCCCCTTTCAGATTGTAGCCAAACTTGGCCCTGCTACTTATAAGCTGCAAGATTTACAGGGATGGGAGGAGAACTTGCCAGTTAATGGTCTGGTTCTCAAGCCTTACTTTTCTTTATTTTCTTCGATTGTTTCTGCCTTGTATATAAATAAGCTGTGTGGCTGTTTTCGAGTCATGCTTTCATGTTGTTTTAATTTTAAGTTTTGATTTTCAATAAGGGGAACGGACTTGCGGTTGTCTGGAGGATATTAAGGTCTTTTGGGGAATAGCAAATACATTGAGTGCCAGCCTGTGTATTGCTAAAAGAATTTCTTCGAGCCTTACAATTTTCTCAAATAAAATGTTGTGTGCATTGAAGTCCTGCTTAACCCCTGTAAATTAAACCAGATTCAAAGAGTCTGGAGTACTATGTCGAGGCTCCATCCACGTCACATTTAAAATGTTCTAAGGAGCAACAGTAAAGGACCCATAGGAAGAAGCAAGGTGAACAGTGTATTAGATACAAATGATCCCATGCCAAAAACAAAGGCCAAAAGGCGAATAAAGAGTCGGCACTTCTATAAAAGCATCATAAATCAAAACAGGTGCTGAATCATAAGCACTCAAAGCCAAAAGATCCTCTCCATCCGTGAGTTGAAACTTAAAAAATATACCACTCACACAAAAGGACACTATGGGATAGAGGATCCTGAATTAAAATTCAGTAAGAAAGGCGCACAGAAAGACTCAAATGAAAGGGACAAAAGTCCAAAGACACAAAAGTGTCAAAATGGCATGGGAATGAGGAACAAACGGATATTGCTGTCTACCATCTGCTGCAATCCTGTGGTGTCCATGTTGTTAGCTACCTGAAAACAAATTTAATAATGAAACTCATACTCTGGACTCAACATAGTGGTTTGGACTTGAAGGTTTCAATTTCCCCTCTCCCCAAATGGGACTAGCATCAATGATTAAGGTACACACTGCGGTCATGGGAGAAATCCGGATAGCTGGAATATTTCTTTTAATGCATTTTGGTTAGGAAACAGTCTGCTACTCAAAGAAAAGTCACCCAGAGATCTAGGTTCACCAGGAAGTTGCCAGTTGTTGCTGCCGCAACCGTTCTCCCCGAATTTATTTTTACTAAACTCTAGGCCCCTCCTCATAATTTTACTTGGTTTGATTGTTAAAGACTTGAGCCTCTCCGGCATATCTGTTTTTTGTTTTACTTCGAAGATGAATGTCAGTCGGTTTATGTTTTCCTCGTTCAGTTTTGGTTTGAGTCAGGGATGCCGGTTACTGGTCGAAAAAGGGGGAAATCTTTGTTTTTCAGAGTTTCCTTTTTCATGGAAAGAACGAACCTAGCTGTGCCTGATGTTTAAAGTTGTTTGAATACTTGGTTTTTTCTGTAATCAGCCCCCTTTTAGTTCCAGGTCGAAAGCTGTGAGTTTCTCTCCCGCCGCCATTGCGGCTCCCAGTTCGTTTCAGTGTCTGATTTCTTAAAACCGTCCGATGCCCGATTTAGGTTAACTACAAATCGCTTGTCCATAGCTTCTCCTCGCCCGCCGTTGCGGCCGGGAAGAGATAGTCAACTTTCGATTTGAGTCTCTTTCGACGTCCAACTAAGTTCTTCCTGTCCGTTTCGCTTGTCTGTAGCTTCTCCTCGCTCGTCGTTGCGGCCGGGAAGAGATAGTCAGCTTCCTATTTGAGTCTCTTCCGACGTCCGACTAAGTTCTTCCGGTTCATTCCGCGTATCCTCTAGCTCTCCTCCTCCGCCGTTGCGGCTCCCAGAGTCTTCCGAATTCCAAAGCCAAAACCGTCCGACGTCCGATTTATGGCCTATCCCATCCGCGTTTCGCCTCGCCGCGACTCAAGCCTCATCCGACGTTGTGGCTGGCTGAACCCTCTAGCCTGCGAGCTCACTTACATCTAATGGCCGACTTGAATTTTCCCGCCGGTGACCATAGAATATTGCCAGGCCCGGATGTGGTTCGCTCGGCCATTTCCTTGTGGAATGATGGTTAATTGATAATAGTTGTTGTTTAAATCATGCTCTTAAATTGAATGCAGGCAGTTTCCAAGCGACCGGTCAATCTGCCACGACGAGAAGAAAGACTAACCAGTTTGGCGGATGTATGACTGAAATGAGGCAAATGGGGAACGAAGTCCAGAGCTGTAAAGGCGTGTCCCCAGAGACGGATCAGTTACCAAGTGTTTCATGATCACATGCTGACAAAATATCAGAATATGAAGCGTTGAAGAAACTGAAAAGTCACACGCTGGAAGGTAGCCGAAGGGGCAATATTTCTGGTTTAAATATTTAGAAGTATGAATGAGAAAGGGTTTTTTTCCTTGGAAAAAATTTGGTAAATGTTTGCTTGTAAGAGGAACTACTTCGTTTTGCAAAAGGAAACTGCCAAATTGTCTATTGAAGAGAGTGAAAAGTGGAATGTATCAGTGCAGCTCAATGAATAATGTTAAAGAGGAACTATTTCGTTTTCAGCTATGTTTCATTTACTGTAAGAGTATTTAATGTTCTGAACCTATGTCCTGGTTAAATGTTCTTCAGTAGTTTTCGGGATACTTTTCACTGTGAGCAATAAATGTTGTCATAAAATGATCGGCTATCCGGTTATTCAAATATCTGTAAGCGTTCATGTGCTTTAGAATAAGTATCAGCTATCTGTGATTCCTCTTAATGTATGTGAAAATGTATTGCTCATCCAAAATAATAACCTTGTTCCCTAGGGATAGTTTAGATAGTTAGCTTATTTCTTTTGTATCTGGTTTGGTTGCTTGCGAGCGCAAGACGAGAGGTAAGAACCTGCACATCACGTTGTGAATGCTCCTTGCAACCTTCACCACCCTGCATTTAGTTAGGCACTTGCATATCATTTCTTTAAGTCAAAATACAAAAACTAGGTGGGCCGGGCCGCAACCGGTAGAGCTTCAGTTTTCGTTTCTTGACCTACGGTGGCCAGACCGTAAACCGGACGGATTCCCTATTCCAAACAGTCAACGGGCTAGTTGGGAACATTGATTGGGGAGAATCCCTTACTGTTGCCACCTGCGAATTTCCAGGCCTCAACACATTCATCCTTAATTTGAATTTCATAATCAGTCAATTGTTGTACGCGTAATACTGAATGGTTTGTTCTAACTTTCGTCATTTATCTTGTTCAAATTGTACAGGATAAAGGTAAGGGTCCCGCACAGGATTGTACACAGTATTTCCCGTCTCCTACTCACGGCACACCAGTCGATGAGGTAAGTTATTTATGTTCGAATTGTTTGCACATTTATCATCACATTATAATTTACATGGTCAAATTG
>LPNX010331493.1:10193-27823 GCA_001517045.1 Pseudotsuga menziesii
ACATAAATAACAAATGATTCCATCACATACCAGATACAAGAAAATACTTATATGGGATAAGCTTCCAAGAAATGACTATGTAAGTGACATTTTCTAGGAAATCTTAGGTACTTGATCCATAATATACTATTTCTATTGAGGTTCAACATCTACTCCAAGCTATGAGTACACCAGGGTGACTGGAAACACCTGCAAGATTCTATCTCTCAATCCATCACCCATATCTCCATCCATCCTCATCCAAATACTCATAAATATATCTACAATAGCCTCACTTAGATAGCATACCCTTGGATCCACAATATCTTCCCCGCATAACACCTTCGAGGAGTAGGCATCGCCTTTAGCAATCTACTTCCCTCATGATATCCTCGAATGTGTGCATAGAAAGAGGTTAAACAATTGCATACTATTAGATATCTACTTGTAACTTTCACTCATAGATTCTCGTGCATGTAAGGACAAAATAACTCATTAGGTTTGTCTCATGAAACATAATAACTTACAACCGAACTCTCTCTCTCTCTCTATATATATATATATATAGATATAGATTGCATAAATATTTGTGTTCAAGTTTAAAATCAAGTAGGAGGAGCCAATATCTTTTCAAAGATTGAATTGTGATTCAGGTACCATCAGTTACGAATTTGAGACGACGATATTCACAAAGCCGCCTTTCATACAAAGTACGGTCACTATGAATTTGTAGTAATGTTGTTAGGGTTAACGAGTGCACCCAAAACAATTATGTGTATGATTAATAGTATATTCAATAAATATCTGGAAAATTTTGTTTTGGTCTTTATAAACGACATCCTACTTTCCTCTAAGACTAAAGAGGAACATGAGGAACACCTTCGCATAGTACTACGGGTGTTACGAGAACACTAGCTTTACACCAAGTTTAGTAAATGTGATTTTTACAAACCACAGATACAGTACTTGGGTCACATCATCTGCGAGACAGGGATAGCTGTGGACCCGGAAAATATTAGAGCCATAGAATATTGGCCTACCCATACTAGTGTCACCGACATTAGGTTCTCTTCAGGATTAGTCACAGTTATTATCTAAATTTCATTGAGAACTTCTCAAGAATAGCTTGTCCCATGACCTCTTTGCAAAAGAAGGAAAATAAGTTTGTTTGGCTGACCAAGTGCGAGGAAATTTTTTATGACCGCACCAATACTATGAATTGCGGATCGTGATGAGGATTTCATTGTTTGCATGGATACAAGAAAGGAAGGACTTGGAGAAGTCCTCTTATAGAACGATTATAATGAATCAAGAAAGTTAAAAGAACATGAGAAAAACAACCCCACGCACGATATTGAGTTAGCAGCCATCATCCATGCCTTGAATATATGTGGGCACTACCATATGGGAAGGAAATTCCTTGTGAAGATAGACAATATGAGGCTGAACTATTTATTCGAGCAACCAGATCTTAATCCTAGGAAAGCCAGATAGTTGGATTTCCTTAGTGAGTATCATTTCAAGCTAAAGCATATTAAGGGAAAAGAGAACAATATTGTTGATGCTTTGAACCGATGAACTCATATGATATATGAGGTGACTTTAAGTCAAACCGATTCAGATTTATATCAGAGGATTAGAGCAACCAATAGAGTTGACCCCTTCGATGTAGAAATACTCAATAAATTCCAAGAGGACAAGTTGATTCAACAACAAAAAGAGTACAAGGTAGACGAAACAAGACTACTATGGTCCAATGAGAGATTGTACATTCCAGAAGGAGGGGACATTTGGTCCAGTATTCTTGCAAAATTTCATCAAACACCCTACTTAGGGAATCCAGGATATCAAAAGATGATATCCATCGTTAAGAGACACTTCTTTCGGCCTATGTTAAAGGTCAACATTGCATTGTTTATCGCTAAATGTGAGGAATTCCAGCTAGTCAAACATGAGCATTAGCATCCTTTGGGATTATTGTAGCCATTACCCATTGCGGAATGAAAGTGGGAGGTCAACATTATGTATTTTATCATCGGTTTACCTAAAAGTAAGAAAGAAAATGATTCTATCTGTGCAAAACTAGTACACTTCATTCCAGTGAAGTTGACCTACAAGGAAGACACATTGTTGATATCTTCTTGAAGGAGATATTTAGATCACATGGGATACCAAAGGAAATCATCTGAGATTGAAATACTAAGTTTACCAGAAACTTTTGCAGATGTTTAATCTCCAAATTAGAGACACATTTGAACTTTAGTACTACTTATCACTCGTAGACAGACAGGAAGACAAAAAGGGAAAACCAGATTGTTGAGGATATGCTTAGGATGTATGCCATGAACAACCCCATTAAGTGGGAAGATTACCTGCATCTTGCAGAGTTTTCATATAACAACGGATACCAGAGTTCATCCAAGATGAATCCCTTCGAGGTACTCTATGGACATAAGTTTAGAAGATCCGTTACTTGGGATAGCTCAATAGATTGACTCATGTTGGGACTTGACCTATTAAAGGAATCAGAACAGTTGGTTACCAAGGTCTAGGTAAACCTTAAATAATCACAAGAGCACTAGAAAAGCTATGTGGATAAGCAAAGGAAATAAAAATATTATTAATTAGGCAACCATGTCTATTTGAAATTAAAAGCAAACCAGAGCTCATTGATCTTGGGAATGTGCAGTAAGTTAGTACCTAGATTTTATGGACCATTTGAAATACTAGCCAAGACAGGGCCAGTGGCATATGAACTAGCATTACCCACTCACATAAGAGTCCATAATGTTTTTCATGCATCATTATTAAATAAATATGTTTATCATACTAAACATGTAATTCATTGGTCCTTATTACAGGTGGAACCAGAAGGGGAGGTTTCCCCTGAACCTCTTCATATATTGGACAAGAGAAAGGTGTATACCAAGAAGCACACCATAGTCCAGTTGAAATTGCAATGGAAGTACTTTGAAGCCGGTGAGGCTACCTCGGAGAATGAAGCCACCATCAGAAAGGATTACCCTACCTTGTTTCATGATTTCTTTTCGAGTCCGTAGAACACAAGGGATGGTGTTGTTCTAAGTAGGAAGGGATGTAATATCCTGAATTTTGGACCTAACAATTATGGGAATGATCCCCATTGATTATGGTGTTACCTTGATATTTTATTTTTATATACTAGGTCAAATACCCCACTGCATATGCATATGATGATTTGTTTGATATATTGGGTGTAATCCAACTGCATATATATATATATATATATATATATATATATATATATTCTTATGTTGGGCGTGGAACCTAAAGAACATGGTTGTTGAGATGTTTTGTGTTGAGCGAGAAGCTCCAGAGTACATGAGTACTTATATTTGCGTTGAGCAAGAATATTTGGAGCACATGAGTTTTGAGAGATTCTTGTTGAACATGAAGCTTTCAAACACATGAAAAGATAAATTGGAAGTGTTGGTCATAAGCCGTGGAGCCTTCCATGTTGATGTTGAGCATAAGCTCTCGAACATCGGATCATTGGCCATTGTATCCCTAGGTGTATCCTACAAGTACATCCTAGCATTAATGTTGAGCGAGGAGCTCTCCAATTTCACTAAGTTCGTAACTTGATGTTTTTAGCATTGAGTATGGGATGTGGATAAGCACCAAGAGTTATTGAAAAGAACTAATTATATCGAGTGAAAACAACTGTAGAATAATATCGATCGCCTCTCACTTATTTATAAGTGATTAAATGAAATATTGAATTTATGTATCTTAGCAAGTACTGAAGAACTACGATGTTATATGAGGGAATTCAACAAGGAAGGATGTTAGAGTTTCCTAGCCTAGTAGACCTAACCACCTACCTCATCACCTTCATGAAGAAAGTGTCATAAGTTCAGTGATCATAGTATATGATACCCAAAGACAAATGTTAACAAATAATATATTATTATATATTTTATACATGGTATGTATAAAGAGTAAGAATAGTAATAATATTAATAATGTAAGAAAGAAAGAAAAGTGCCATATATTTTTATTATTACTAAAAGAAAATTAGATATTGCAATACCTACAAAATTCCAATTAGGAACTAGTTAAAATTTCATGAGTTAAAATATTAAAAGTACCTAAATTAAATAAAAAGGGTTAAATCAAGAAATCAAGTGATTCTTGATTTAGCTGTGAGGCTTCAACTGAAAAGTCTGTCTATAACGTCCCAAGTGAAAGAGAAGCGTAAGTATCTCTTCCATCTTTTTGGAGTCATTATTCTTCCTGATTATTCCCAAGAGAGTTCTTGGAGAACATTTTCCTACGAGGAAAGATGAGAACCAATCGAGACCTGATAAATGAGTAAGGGAAGCCTTACCTTAGGAGCTCTAAGCTACTTGCATGTTGGAACCAGCATGAGGGTATCTGAATTAAAACCAAGAATGGTTCTGGTTCATGGTTGGGTGGAATGTGGTAGTTCCCAAGCTATTTGGTCATCTATACAGAGGTCATATCTTCCTATGAATTGTTAATGTTGGGTAATTAAGTGTGAATGTTTCAGCCATTGGAATAGCTTCACCTTTCAAGTATGATGTCCTTGACTTCCTATTTCATTATCTAGAATAATTTCTTGTTCAAATATGCAATTTTTCATGTTATATTTCTAACCGATGTTTACAATTGTTTTCGTGTCAAAATATTTGAGGGTTTACATTTTTTTTATAAACCCTAAGTCTCTAAATTAATTCATGTTTAATAAATATTTAGGGTTTATTTCTTATATACTTAGTTCTCCATTTATTTACATCTTAAACTTTGTTTCTCTAAAAGATCGAAATTAATCTAACAATGCCTATATGTTTATTTACCTATAAACTCTACTGGAAAATTCCATATTGCGAGCAGAACTATAATAACGAATACAAGACTAATTCAAGTTAAGCTATAAATAAAACTTAAATACAAAATATAGATAACTAATATAGTAAACATAATCTAATAAATAAGTCATTTACATTATATCAACTCTACACAGAACAGTATTCTAAATGAAGCAATATTCTAAAAACATTATTCTATACTTGAGAATGATCATCAATTCAAAGTATTAAAGCTAAAATAAAAAACTATCGAAGAACTGTGAGGGTCTGTAATTATTTCTACCAAGAGCCAAGGTTATATAATATCTTTTTTCATTAACCAAAAAAATCATAAGTCGAATCTACAGTCCAAGTATCGAGACCAGTTAATGTTCCACGATTTATGCTTTACCAATACTACACATTAAACCAAACCATATATTTATCATACCAACTAGATCAACAAAATCATATGTAGTAAATAAAGTGTCACATAATAAATCCATTGCAAGTATAATAAATCAAACCCTTAAAATACTTAAAAAATACATTATAAGAATCGCATGCCATAACGAAATCCCCAATGCAATAAATCAACCCTAATACTATGTACAACATGCATTAAAAACATAAATATTATTACAGAGAGGTCATAGGATTGATTCACGTAGGCGTTATGCCCAAATCGAGTCCATACATCTATAAACCCTTGCAAATGTAATGACCCAAGATCGATTCATGTAGTGTCCGTTTATTTACAAGCCACAATAACAAATCCTGTAGGATTAGTTATTTGGTTTCTACCTCACAGTGTAGCATTACACTATCAAAGCCATTCTATATATATAAATACGTAGGCTGTAATCTAAAACATCAAATATTTGCACAGAGGTCAAAAGACCCAATAAAATTCCCCACTGTAACTAAGGCCCTCGGCCCTATATTTTTAACAAATCCATTAAACATTATTGCAACCATGTCAATGCTAGGAGAATAGAAACGACAACCATCGAAGGGTTATACCATGTTATGGATCTTACATGTTAAACTTAAATATTTATCCGTAAACAAGTTTCATCCATAAAAATAATAATGCAATTGTACAATATAGTATCGTAGCTGAAATGTCGGGAATGGCAATGCCACATACGACATGGCCCCCAAAGCCAAAAATATTTGCAACATTTATCCATAGAGTAATTCAAACAATGATTTTTATTACACATAGTCCATATAATATCAACAATCCATTCATATAACTACATAGTAGCAGTGTAAATGGAGGGAATTCCATTTCCCTTCACGGCATGGCTCCAAATGCCAACAACACACTAACAATTTCATAAAAATAAATTAAACACTAATTGTGAAACCTCACAGTGCAATGAAGAAGAGTGCTAACCATGAAATTGACATAGTAAATGCAAATACTGTAGATAAACTTATAAACATAAACATTACCAAAACCAATACAAGGTTACACAGTCATTTAAAGTTTTCCTTGCACCATTGCAAGGAATGGTGGTGCCACCATTTCAATAAAATAAACTTATTACAATACATAGAGCCGTTGAGAGTTACCCAAACACGTTTTCCAAATGACAATAGATACATACCTTACATCGCAACTAGCCTCCCAAGATCCAATCCATCACATAGTGTAGAGGCAGAGCTCACGCAGCGCTGCTTAAAATGATCTGAACCAATGCGTGACCCAAGCCCTTAGGTTGAGGCCCATGTATTTAAATCCACATTAATGTCGCCACCTTGGCCTTTGTCAACTAAATTCAAAACCCACATTGTATAGGTTATATCACCCTTTCAACACAAAGCCAAGTATTGATCAATGTGCCATGTAAAATATACATCGAATTACATTGGGTTTAATCCATAAGTCCGTGGAATATGAAATATCCCATCAGGGGCTATAGGACAAAGTTATAAAATATTATACCAACTATTAAAACCATACAGTAAAACTATGTTAAAGCATGAACCAATGGGTAAATCCTTTATACCATAATAAATGGGTGACACATAAATAATAAGTGTAGTATTGACCAAGTCACTATCATAAACTTCATATGTATAACAATAATAAGCAGTTAATCATAGGCTAGTTAACCATCCATCCGGGTCTAAATATCATCTAACAACCGGCATATTGTAACTAGGATAGATATTTGAAACTCGGTGCTAGTGATGAAATGGACAGCTTGGCCTGTTCGGTTTTTATAAGTAGTTTTTTGTCGCCAAGTGTACATGCACGTAAAATGGAAAGAAATCCATTAGTTCATAAGAACTAAGTAATCCTTACGTAACAAGTAGAAAACAATTACCACTAGTCTCACCACTCCACTTCCTTTTCCAATAACAAACTTAAGTAAGAATTGTGTACACGAAAATAATCAAATTTATAACCAATGAGTACCTAATCAAATAACTAACATACATGTAAATGCGTAACCATTGATCATAAAAATAATCAACATCGTGACAATGTAAGTAATACGTTAAATAACCGCATAAAGAAATAAGAAAGCAGAATGTAAGAACCAACTTACGACTTTACAATACAGTGAACAAAGTACGACACATTCCGTACAATTTCAAATAATGTCCAACATAGTTAGTTTTGGTTAGCATAATAAAAAAAATATATATTTTCAAATTTTGGGGACATTACAATACTTTTGGGCCATCTATTTATAGATCTTATATTTTTGTATTTTATTAATTTTTACATATGTTAAGTTTTATTTTCTATGGACTGTAGTAATTTTTTTGGAGTTGATTTCTATGGTTTGAAGTTTTCATTTTTTGGATATTGTTCGGGTTTTATTTTATGAAAAAAAAATCACACATGCAATTTGTAGAGTTTTTTTTTCATATTTCTGTCATTTTTAAGGGATTTTGGCAACCCATATTTACTGTGTGGAAATCATTTTTGTCTCAAGAGAAAAATATTAGAAACTATCTTAATTGAAAGTAATATTGAGTTGGCCCCAAAGGGTTTTTACCATTAACCTTGAGAGTGTTCCTTGTAAGTAGTTTTAACAATTCCTTTTGGGGTTGGTGGTTTAGAGTATCATTTATTTTATAGTCGCTATGACATATTAGAGTGTTTTTTTAAAATAAAACATTGTATTACTTTACAAAGACAAATTACATAGCAGATAACGTCCATAATAGTCAAAAGGAAATATTATCCACGACACCATTCGGTACAAAACCTGTTCTTTCTTCCCAAAAGAATACAGAGTCTTCCCAAGCCTTCCATATATCCCCATAACATCTTTTCCTATAAAAATTACAGAAGTTGCATTCCCACAACATTACAGAGACACTATAAATCCTAGTGAGTTCTAGATTCACCATAAACTGTATGTTCATCAAAAATTCTGCTACTGGTCTACAGAAAACAACCTCTAAATAAAACCAAAGCCAGCATAACAAAAGACCCAGACAGAAAGAGGAGAAATTAGACCCGGTTTGGAGGGGTGACACCCAAGCAGGGTCAAACTGTCGAGGTTAGAGCCGTAGTGGCATTCTTGGGGCCAGCTTTGTTCTCAATTCTTGCCTCATCTCCTTCGTTCTACGACCAATAGGGTGTAAATGTTAGCCCAACTTGGCTATGACTATATCTATCTTCTAGTGCATGATGTGGCACTTGCTGATATGTTCCTTCCATATTTGTGATGGTTCCTCATCCCCTTCACCCTTAGCTTCTCTTGCCACCTGAGGAATGACCCACCAAATGCGTCGTAACCCAGTAAATCATCAGCAAATGATCATAAGTAGAGGCTCTGCTTTCCATGGTTCTAGGGTCAAGGACCCAGTCCGCTACTTCCTCATGTAATCATTCTTTCGGCATGAGCTTCACCTCTTCCCAAAGCTCTACAACCACCTTGTCGACCTCCAAACGAATTTCTAGTGGGACATGTTCCTTGAAATGTTTTGCCTCCTCCTGGGATTGAATTTGAGCCCTGGTTGCTTAACGAGTTCTCCTCAAGATGCCCTTTCCCTTGCATTCAGGGTGAGCGGAAGCTTCCCCAGATCCTAACTCCATTCTAAACCACCCCTTGGGAGCCTTAATACAAGGGAGAGGAATGCAAACCAGAAGCAAGGGGCAAAGCCAAAACACACCTTCAATAACACACACCAATGGAAACACTAGAGAGAATGTGTGGTTTTGGAACCTAAAAACTTTGCAAAATCGAGCATTGATAGATGGCAGAGCCTTCACTACATAAGAAGAGGAGGGATGCATGGGAGCCTTCCCATCCCAGTCCTTTTCTCGCGTGAGGCTGATCATGAAGGTGAGATCCTTCATACCTGCACCTACTATGTCCCTCCTATGGAAATTACGACCCCAATCCTACCAACGATCTCACCTCAATATGCCCATCTGATCATTCTATGTAGCATTAAACATAATGATGGTGAAGGAAAACCACCATATCCTCTGATTATTTAACCCACATCACCTGCAAAGCATTTAGGATGGTCTAGTTTGGGCATGCTCGTGCCTCCTATGCCCATTTGTCCTACAACCATCCAGATGAGCCACTTGCGCCCTACTGTTTAGATCACTTGAGGCCACTTATCTGTAATGCTGGGACCATTCTGTCTCCCTGAATTCCTCTAGTCTATCGCATCAAAATCCCAGTTCACCTTCCATGCCAACATTTTCTAGCAAGTTAGCTGCTTTGTTGGACTCTCATCTGACATGGCTAAAGGAAATCACTATATGAGTAAGGAGGAGGATGCGGAGGTATTCCAACCTAATAGGAATGTGCTAAATAGAGGATACCTTTCCAGAGGCCTATCCCATCACCATTCGTTTGGCCATCTGGATAAGTATGCTTGAGTCTCCCTCAATGATTGCAGGGAAGCAGCCACCTCTGAGCAAAACTTTAAAGCCGTAAATCATTCCCTCTAATTTGGATGAATTATTAGTGTCCAAACCAATGGCTCCCAGAAAAATATTCAAAATCCTTCCATCATGGTGACAGCATAAACCACCAAAGCCCGTAAGTCCAAGCTTTCCCCTGGAGGCTCCGTCAAAGTTCAACTTCAAATCCTATGGGGGAGGGGATGACTAGAAATTCGACCTAGATGGCTAGAATATCGTGTCTCGTCTTCAGAGGCCCTCCATCAGAGAGCTGTCAAGACCCCAACTTGCAGCAATCTAGGATTCTTCTCGAGGGATTATCTTATCCTGGTCATGCCATTGCATGCTCCAGATGGAAGACAACAGGTTGTCCTTCACCATATTCCACACTGCTTCTAAATCTCTATGTTGATACCTGAAGATCCTAGCCTTTTGTCCCTTCCATAGACACCACATGGCCATACCCAGGAAGGCATCCCACATAGATATGATAATAGGGTTCTTAAAGGCTTTTGGGAGCCACTCTTTCAGGGTTTGGGATGGTTGACCTTGCTTCCTATCGCTTCTTCGGAATCCCATCGCCCCTTTCTCCCATATGATCGCTATGAATGTGCACTTATCTAGGAGGTGACTCATGGATTCCTCCTCTTGATAGCACATACATCATTGAGAGGGTCCTTTCACCCCACAATGTCTCAGGTTTTCGTTGGTCAAGATCCTTCCTCTGACAACTAGCCACACGAAAAGAGATACCTTGGGCAAAAGATTCACGGTCCATTTCTTCTTCCATATTCCGTCGTCCTCCTCATGGTTACCCAGTCTGATATTGTAGGCTTCCTCAATGCTAATGGAGCCTCGATTTGTATATCCCCATCTTAAAATGTCTAGGCCTTTCTTAACCTTGAGAAAATGTTGGATCATTTCTTCCTGAAAATCCCCCCAATCATCCATGCTTGTGAGTTTAGGTTTATCCCGAAAATACCATTGTCTTTGATCTTTGGAATTTCCAAACATCTAAGATTGGTTCACCTAGACCTTTCCCTCCTCGATGGCCTTCTCCTTGATATGAATCCATCGCGGATCTCTCCAAGGGATGGGATGCTGATTCCATGAATCATCCGAGAATTTGGCATTGTTACCATCCCTGATCTCCCAGAAATTGTGGTCTTGGACAATATTCCTGCAAGTCATTGCTTTCATCTATATGGGGGACCCACTTAGAGTCTCATTGAATCTAATGAATTGCTGAATGGGCCGCTCACAACCAGATTTAATCTACCAAATCTTGACCCAGGACTCAGATGAATGATTTACCCATTACCACCAAAATTTTGCTCCTTGGATCTTAGACATAACTTCGAGATCTCTGAGGCCCAGTCCTCCCCGCTCCTTTGGGAAATAGATATCCTCCCAGTAGACTAGGGGAAATTTAGCTTTTGCCTCTCTTACACCTGACAAAAAATTCCATTGTAGAATTCAAATTACCTTGACGATAGACTTAGGAGCTAAGAGAATCAAGAATAGGTATATAGGCATAGCCTGCATGATGGTTTTAATAAGGATCAACCTGCTGGGGAAGTTTAAGAGTCGAAGAAACTAGCTTGAAATTTTATGCTTCATTCTATCTAGGAGTTCCTGCGAGGATTATTTCTTCATCCTCCCCACCCCAGGTGGAATTCCTAGGTACTTAGACGGGAAGGATCCTTTCGAGAAACCCAATATCCATAAGATGTTCATCTACGTAGCTGGGGAGTTGTTCACAAAAAATCCCTGAGACTTGTTCAGATTGACATCCAAGCGCGAGGCCTTAGAAAAGAGGTTCAGGATATTTTTGAAGCTTTTTGCTTCTTAGACTGAAGAGTGCCCCATGAGCATAGTATCATCTACACATTGCTGGTGAGTCTGAGGTGCCATTCCATCATGAACTTTGAACCCTTTGATTTCTCCTCTCTCTGCCTAGGACATGATAAGGTGACTCAATCCTTCAGCCATAAGGATGAAGAGGAAAGGGGACAGAGGATCACCTTGTCTAATACTGTGAGTGGGATGGAAAGTAATAGTCGAGGACCCATTAAGGACAATGTTAAAGAAGGGAGTTGTGACTAAGCCCATGACCCATTCCATCCATCCTTAACAAAAGCCATAGGTATCCAACATTTTCTCCATAAACTACCAATTTAACCTATCATAAGCCTTTTCTATATCAATCTTGATCATCATACCTGGTTTCCTCGTGATTTTGAGCAAGTGAAGCACCTCATGAAAAAGAATGAACCAATCCAAAATTTGTCTTCGTTCCACAAATCCTTAATGGAGAGGGATAACAAGCTTGGGAAGGAGAGGTTTAATATGGTTAGCAATTATCTTGGATATTATTTTGTAGATGACATTACACACTACTACATTTTGACCAAAAATCCGACGACCGAATTGTCGGATTTTCGACACTTCCCTGTCGCATGTACGACACCATGATTTTTTTTAAGCGTTGGTTGGTTATCGTCAGTTATCCGACATTTTTGACAACCTTCGGTTACGCGACACCTCAGCTAACCGTTGGTTAAACGTAACTCATCAGTTATCCGACATATAATTCATAATCAACTTTAAGCATAGGCGTCGGTGAAGCGATAGTGGAGAAAACATAAGTGTCGGTTAAGCAACAAAAATGTCGTCGAAAAAAGCGACGGTAATGAATTTTTTTTTTTAAATAACCTTTAAGCCGTCGGTTAAGAGAAGGGTTAGAAAATGTAATTGTCAGTAAATATACAGAAGGGGCGTCAATGAAGCGATGTAAGTCAATTTTTTTTTTTAAAATAGCCTTAATTCCATCGGTTAAGCGACGGGTTAGAAAATGTAATTGTCGGTGAAGCGACAGAAGGGGCATTGGTGAAGCGACGGAAGTCAATTGTTTTTTTAAAATAGCCTTAATTCCATCAATGAAACGACATAAGAGTCGTCACTTAAGCGACGGTAGTCAATTTTTAAAAAAAAAATTTAACCTTCACGCCGTCGGATAAGCGACGGCCATAACTGTTTAAAAAAAAAATACAAATGAGTTCTCTGGTGGTTCTTCAAATATTCCCTTCCTCCCAATTGATTCACTCTAGTCCCTTCACTTGGGGGTTGCCCTTGCCAGGTTAATGTCGTATGAAAAAAAATATTGCTTGGACTCTTACAAAAAGGATATTATATTAGGCGGAAATGGGTAGGCTTTTTTCTATAACTGGTAGCCAATCCAAGTATTGCATATTGAGTATCCAAGTCGAGTAACCAAGCCAAGTCTGAGCATACGAACCCGGTAAGCCCAACCGAGCGTTCCAACTGATAATTTTTTGATAAATATATCTCTTCTTCTTTCTGTAAATAGTGGCAATTGTAATAAGTAAGTAACCCTACCGGTTGTTGCAAGTCAAGTTTTGTTGGGGCTATCAATGTCCTACATTTATGTTAATTTTTTTGGAAGTCTCTAAGTAAGGTAAGCTAATTGAAGGCTAGATACCCACCCTAGTAGTTCAAATATCTAAGGCTTGCAAATATAGGGAAGGGTTTGTTCAATCATAATATCTCAAGCTTGGAAATATATGGGAGGGTTTATTCCATCGTAATATCTCAAAAAGAGAAAAATAAGCAGCCATGTCACATATTAAAAGAATTCTAGCCTGAATTCATGTCATAAGAATTATTGCTTGAAAACAAAATCCCGTACCCATCAATCTACTTCAGACTTTTCATTTGAACATCATAGATTTACTATCGGAACAGATTAAATCAATCCATTCAATATCTGGATTCATCTTTCCACTTACTTAATGTTATTGAATCAATTGAACCAGTCGTTCTAAAAACACTATATCATCCATATAAAAAAAAAAAGTTCCCATGTACCTCTGAGTTGAATCTCTTCATGAAATCAGGGAAGGTAACATGACTCTCAAATGATAGACACTTTGAATTTTTCTTTCAGTACGGAATACGGGCCTGCCACAGTTTTATTTAGCAATGGCTGACTCTCCAGGATAGAAAGAAATGAGAGTCCGTCATTCAAGGCGATAGAGAAAGAAGGCCAAACGTACTATACAAATATCCCAAGCTTGCAAATATATGGGAGTCTTTGATCAATCACGATATCCCAAAATAAGCAGGCATGTCACATATAGAAAGCCTTTCATAAGAAACCTACCACCTATTATCTTTAGTAAACCCGTATCTCATCAATATTTAATTTGCTCGCCCAATTGGGAGGTTCTGCTACGTTTTACTGTTCAATCAAGGAAAAATAAAGAAATGAGAGATGGTCAATCAAAGCAGGAAATCAATCCCAAATGGACAGTTCAAATGTCCCAGGTTTGCAAATAATAATTTAATAATGCAATAGGCAAATGCTACATAATTACCTAGAAAAATGCAATAGGTCAAAGGAAAAATATAGAAATGCAAATCACTGCAATGCAATAGGCAAACACTACATAAATATATCAAAATGCTAAATTTCCGACCATGTCACATATGGAAAGGCACATCATAAATGCATAGAACACTGTTGTTTACAAATAGTTTTTGAATATTATCATTCCTCCATGACAGTAATACCAGAAGATGACAAATATAGGAATAACTATTTAATATCTAGCACCATACCTCTATCCCCAAGACTATTAAGTGCTTTATGTTACCCCCCATATTGCATGGGTTTCCAATGGTAAACTTTATTACAAATTCAATGAAGATGACAGGTTTATGAGTCCATGAATAGCCTAGGCTCCTTGATAGTATACTTCATGGGATGAATAAGATCATTCCAGGAAGCTTCACTGAGGGTTACAAAATTTCTGGGCGTTGTTAAGGGTTTTGATGATGAATACACATGTCATTTCCTCATGAACACCCTAGTGTTTTGAGTTGGTTTTCTAGCTGCAAACATCTTTGAAGATTGTTTTCTTTTCCAAGATTACTGTACTTGAACACACAGCAAAGTATTGTTCCCTTTCTGATCCATTTGCAGTGACATGAAACTTATGATGAAGTTTTCCAACTCATTGCGAAATCATAACAGAGTTAGCACTTGGGTGTGTGGTTTGAACTTGGAGCTAATGTGGATTCTTAGATTTTTGTTTCTATGTTTCCAGCAAAAGCATTTTAGAGGCCTATTTGTTTATCTGACAGCAATCCATGTCATGAAAATCTCAGGGCAGGGTCCTCGTTGTTTTCTAGCCAGATCTGGAGAGAATGAACAACACTGTGTTATTCTCACCTTAGGATGCTTTATGGTTAAAATTTGAGGACCAACTACACATGGAGAATGCTTAGATGTTACTTTCAAGATGCAGATCACCCCATTACATGAGTTGATCAAGATAGAAATAAATACCTAATGGAATCACTTCAGCAGGCTTTTCCAGAACTTGTTTTAGCAAGACTGTTTTCTTGCAGCAGCATCAAGGGTATTTTTCAAGACCTGGAGAGTAATTTCTGACCACAATTTTGCCTAAAACTCCCAGCCTATCAGACCTGTGCATACGTTCACCTCCGAGTGGCAGTAAATTTCCATGATCTGGGCATAAAGACAACACTAAGAAGCCTTGTCTCCAAATCTGGGCATATTCTGAGCATATCATGTAGTGATTTCCTGTGGTGGCAACTCTAAAAGATAATTTTATGTGTAACAATCAGTTGGATGAATGACTCCTATAGCATCTCTTCATGATCGAACTGAGGATGCAGCATTGGTATGGTGATTATGATGGGTTCATCTTGTTGAGCAAGTCAGGGAGATGTTATAAAGAGAGATCCCTATTTCATTTTGAAGTTCTTCTCATGGATTTTCATTCTTCAAATGCATTTGAAAAAATCAAGAGAACTTTGCGATCACATTCTTGATGCATTGCTTGTGGGTCTAGAGAACGCATTCCTGTCATTTGATGTTCCTACTGCGAAAGCATACTTCAATTTTGTAGTTCAGTTGGCAAATGCCTATGTATCTTCTTATGAATGAATCAACCAGGATCTTTTCACTAGTGATATGCATTTCTAGATTTTTCTTGTTGAAACACACTCTATGGATTTAGGTCGAACCTGATAAAACAATAGTAGAAAACATTTTTACACTCTCTTTTTAAAGTCTGAAGATAATACTGAAATTTTCTACAAAATGATATCAAAGACTTCCACACCTTCCAATTAGGACTGCCTAAATTTTTTATTAAATTTGGCATAATAGTTCCACTTATATCTTCACGTGGCAAACAATCAGATCCAGTTCCACTTTAAACTGAAGCAGAATCTAAACCTTTTATTGTCTTTTTAGGAGCTGCCAATGAACCATGTTAATAGTAACATTGAAAAATAGAAAAAAATGAACACCACTATTTTAAAATCGGAGCATTAGAATCAACTAAAGTAAATATCATCATCCAGAATTAACCGACCTCATAGGGATTTTTCTCGTACTCTGCATCAAGGGTACTTAGGAGTGCTGGCTTTACATCTACCAGAAATCCCTTAATGTTTGTCAATGCAAAGGTTTTTTTTAGTGAAATGTCTAACTTATCTAAAATGAGAGATTCTAACATGCCCTTTAAAAATGGATATCTCATGACAACAAAATGAGAGATTCTGACATGCCCTTTAAAAATGAAGATCTCATGACAACAAAATGGGAGATTCTGACAGATCCTTACAAAATGAAGATCTCATGACCACAGTACCTGGAGCAACAAACTTATGTAAGATGCCAATAAGCTTGATTGTTGAATTTCTTGTTGCTGCAGTACTAGATTGTAATCCAACATCCTTGCAAAAATCAATTACATCCTGACATTCATCATGCATTATCAAATGTCAAACACTACCGGAAAAAAGGCTCAAACACATAATTTACAGAAGCACAGCTATATCATAAACTAAATCATACAAAGAGTAGGCCATTGATATATATTCTAGCAAGACGGATCACCTTTAGTTTTATGTGTGATACTCCAAAATCTTCCATAGCAGTGACCATCCAAAGTAAACCTTCACTGAGAACCTTGGGATTTTTGTGCTCTTTCATGATCTTAAAAAGCTGAAATTTTTAGGATGAAAATATCTCATCAATTTAAACAAGCATACAACCCAGCAAACAACAATTAATAGCATAAAAAAATCCAGTTATACATATAGATAGCAATGGGCATAATGTGTTGTAAGTTCAATATATTTGAAAATATATAACAAATGAGGAAAATGTTGGTTTCTATGATAGAAAATGTAGATCTTGGCTTACTCTATCAAAGACAAAGATGGGACCAACAACGTCACAAAATGCTATAAGACACTTCATGGCATGTCCATGAGTCTTAATATCCGACACTCTTTCGGAAACCCCTGAAAACAACAACTTGTTAAAACTTAAAAGCATACCAGTGTGATCATCTTATAAGCAACTTCTATGGTAGAATGAAACAGTTATATTGCCAAATATATTAGCTATTAACATTCGAATATAAAAGCATACCTAAAATACATAAAACAACACATCTTTTTGGAAACTTTGACACAATCGAAACAATGTGTGTAATAACCTCAATAACCTTCTGCTGAACCTACAATTCAGATATTTCACAAACATTACCATCATAAAACAATGTTGTTCTAACACAAAGATCTCAGTCAATGTTTCAAAATATACCTGGACATTTTTTTCACCCCATCTGGGAATTGCACATAATAAGCGGACCAAAATTTCAGCCTTTGGTTCAAGAGCACTCAAACCCTCAACTGTTTCCTTCAAAGAAGTTATTGCTATGAATCCAAAACAATTGATGGGAAACAAAATCATTACCAATTTTATATCTTAGAAGACACAACAGACTGAAAATATAAGTTGGACACAACGGACTGAAAATAACCCACAGAAAGACCAACTT
>LPNX010331493.1:49755-61262 GCA_001517045.1 Pseudotsuga menziesii
TTTCCCAAAAATGGACATGAATGAGCTTGTGTGCCTGTTGGGAAGGAATGAAATATATGAAATTCTCTTTGATGAGACTTGGACTGCCATGCCAATTGGGTAGTTAACTAACTGATTTTAATCTCTATATTACACTTGGCCTGACATAATTTCAATGGTGCATTTCACAGGTGAGAAAAGTGAAACCCAGTGGTGCACATTCATCATGGCAGCAGACCAAAAGTTACTGGACTTGGCTGGAAGTCTCCTTCAAATGATTTCCAAGACCCAAGAAAATATTGGGGAGATGCTCAAGATACGGAAAAGGAAGAATGAAATGAACCACCAGATTTTGCAAGACTCTATTGGTTTGCAAAGGGAGGTGAAAAGCCTTCTGGGGGTAATCAACAAAGGAAAGGAAGGTGGATTAGTGATGGGATATTCGTCCAAGCGACCCGTTAAGAAACGTTCCACACATTAAGACTCAAATTAAATTGAGCAGGTGAAGATGAAGCAACGAGTGAAATGATAGGAATGTAGAGGACATCATTTACGCCGGGACTGCCCAATGAGGGAACATGAACAGGGCAACAACCACAAGTTCCTAGGCTTCAGGATAAGTTGAAATCCGAGAACCAGCAGGAGAATTTTGTGGAAGCCGGAGGGCTTGGTCTTGAATGTTCATTTAAATAACTGAACGTGGGGAAGATCTGCAAAAATTTGAAGTTTGATGTGCAAATTGTATATGTATTGGAACATCGAGGACGGTGTTATTCTAAGGCAGAGGGGATTGTAATACCCCAGTTTTGACCGCGTTTTCATTTAAAAATACATGATGTATATTTTGTAATTCATCGTGGTGTGGAGCTAAAGGCAAAATCCCCACCATCGATTTGGTTGTGTATGTTACAGCAATAGTGATAGTTATCGATGGTATATCATGCTATACAGCACCTTATAGTTTTGGCATCATGTAAATATGCATTTTTAATTAAAATAAACCCCAACCAGCTACGTCAATGCAACCATGATGAAAAGGGCATGAGTTTCCTAAGTGTAAGGAGGGGGAATTATTAAACCTTGGGCCAATGGGGAAAAGCCATGTGTCAGCTGTTAAACCCATTTAGTTGTCACCCACCCTTTTGACTCACTCACATTTCCTTGTCTCATCAGTCAAATACCACATTAAAACCTATGTTGATTAGTTGGGATAGTTATTGTTCGGCAGTGGTGTGTGGAAGGAATGTCAGCCCTTGCCCACATGCACACTCCACCAATGGACTCTCACTTCATGTGGAAAAGGAGGCAAAAAATTCCATTCTCTCATTCCTCCATTCCTCCATTGCATCACCAAAAGTATTTCCCTTTGGCCACATAAGAACTTGGCCATCTACAAAAGCAACCCTCATTCCTTTTGCATCCAATGCAGATATGGAGAGGAGGTTCCTCTTTAGTCATGGAACAAATAATATAGTCCTCATCTTCAAATAATTTCCAGAGTCTAGTTTATAGAAGGATTCACCACTACCTTTTATTGGATACTGGTAGTCATCCTCAAGTTTCACCTTGTGAGGTGACTCATGTTCAGATAGCTTCACAAATGATTCTTTGAATCTCGTCATGTGCTTCGAAGCACCATTGTCTATAATCCAATCATTGCCTCCATGTGAAACAGTTCCCGTGAGAGCAGAGATCAGTACATATTCATCCTCACTTGAAGAGTCATCACTCTCTTGTCTGATTCTCTTTGTGGAAGGTTCATCATCCTATGCAGCATCGGTATGATGTCTTCTCTTGTTTCCCTTGTACTTTAGATTTCTTTTGTTAGGGAAGAATCTGAATATGTGACCTTTCTCATCACATGTGTAACATGTAATAGTATTCATATCTTTTCTAGAGTGTGAGATATTACCTTTGGAGTGATAATTGATCCTCCTATTTTTCTTTGAGTGAACTGTGAGAGCTTGATCTTCACTACCCATATTTTCTTCTCGAGCTGCTATCAGAGTTTCTTCTTAAGAGAATTCTTCCCATAGTTTTCTGAACTTGAATAATTTATTTCTGGCACAGATTCCTTGAATGGAAGAGTCCCATGATCTAGGGAGTGTTGGGCACTTGGGCAGACCCAGGTTAATGCTTTACATGTCGCACCAACAAAAGACCCATTGTGTTGGCCCTTTCGGAAACAACCTGCGCGCAGGTTGCAGTCTCACCCGAAACAGCAATGGGGTGCCGCAGAATCAGGTTTCTGCATGCAGAGAGGGGTATTACTGTACCTTATCCTTTCTAAATAATTACTAATCAACTTCTGATTAACTTATCATTCATTCATATATATTTCACAGCATAATAAACAAACCAAACTTGCATAACCCACTACAGGGAATTCACAACGCAGCAGAGATCTTATAATATCAGATATATTCGGTTTAATGCATGAAAATAGCAAAACAGGAACAACACAACAAAACCACAACACCAAATATAACGTGGTTCACCCCCAGTGTAGGGGCTACGTCCACAAACTGCGTTTTATTCCTCTTTCCTCAAAACCACAATTTATCTGCGCACTCAGCTGCAGATTCCTTCTTCCTTTTGACAGCCGCGCACACAGCAGCAGGCTTCTGCGCACACAGCTGCAGACATTTCTTACTTTCTTATAAAAACCCTCTGCGCACACAGCTGCAGAGGTCGTCCACGCACACAGCTGGGACTTGCTCCTTCCTTACAAAATCCAACCTTACTTCACCTTATCTTTCTTACATCAAAAAGCCTAACCTATCCATTTTCCATAAGCGCTTATTTATACTGCGCAGCTTACAAAAACCATGGTCCTAAACCATGGGCACCCACAAAAACCCTAACCCTGGATTTAACCCATGGGTTTATTACAAAAAGAGAGGGTTTTGACTTACCCTGACACCCCTAAGACTATTTTGACCCAACGCTCCATTTACAAATTAACCGCAGAGTTACCCCCTATGGGGTATGCGCCCCAACAGGCCCCTAAGACTCACTAGTGGCCCGTCCCGGGACACTCTGCATCGTCTCTGCTTGCTTAACTTCGCTGGGGAGACAGGTTATACTGCTTAATGACACTTTCTGTGCTGCTGCCGGCTGCATACTTCTGTCCTTTGCAGTAGGTTTACTGAAGACAGGCGTCACGACCACCTGCAGCAACATCCAGTTCTCGGATGGCCTATACTTGACCATCCACGACTTTGGGGTCCCTTGGGCTTGCATGTCACGCCATATGGGGAGCCTGCTTGGCGTAGTTCCTTGACACCAACAGTCGGCGCAGGGTGATTTCCCAGAGTCATTCTGCGAGGCCTCATGCCCTGGGCTGCTCTATGTTAGAGCAGACTCCTGGCTGTTTGTGCAATTTTAGAGCAAACTCCTGCCTGTCCTTGTATTTCTCCAAACATAACTGTGTAAATGGCCTAGCGAGAAGGTGTTGCAGACCTCTGTCCCTTACATCCCGTACCAATGTCTGGACCTTACTGTCATTCGACATTGTTCAGGCAGGAATGTCACAGATATGCTTCAGATAGAAATTACAAATCGAATTAGCCTCTTATAAAAGCTTACTGCGGGGAGTGGTATCATGGTTTAATCATGATACTAAATCTGGCGACGTTCCGGGAATCTGCTCCTCAGGGCACCGGATTTTCCTCAAGATCTCATGATGATCAGTAATGAGAGCAACGCTCGTGCTAGCGCTGCCAACTTGTGGTATGTCCCATCCGTCGTAGTTGCGCCACAACCTGAGACTTCGACACAACCTGACCCATTAACCGACGACCAGCTTGGTACTTCGCATGCTGTAGACAGACCAGACTACATAGCGCAATAAGCATGTTACTTATTTAGTTGGATCTCTCCCTTGTTCTGAACACCTGGCCTGTCAATGTACTTTTTTAAACGGCTCCCGTTTATCATAGAGGGAAAAAACTCACCATTTAACTTGGCTAGTTGAACTGCGCCCCCATCAGTAACTCTCTGTACTACATACGGTCCTTTCCAATGTGTTTTAAACTTGCCGGGGAACTTCATGAATCTGCTGTCATAAAGGAGCACAAGATCACCCTGTTGGAAATGTTTTCTCTTGATGTGCCTGTCGTGCCACGCTTTTTCTCGAGCTTTCTGCACCTGTTGCTGGAAGCCTGCGACAAGTCTATCCTCCTCAAGTTGTAATATCTGCTTCAGCCTTTCTGTGATTATGGCAGGGTCATCCATCTTGGTGAAAGCAGAGATCCGGAGGCTGGGAACAATATATTCCATGGGCATGACAACTTCTTGTCCATAAACTAGTCGAAAGGGTGTATGGCCTGTCAATTTCTTGCAAGTAGTTCTGTAAGCCCATAGTACCGCTAGAATTCGAAGATCCCAATCATTCCTGTTAGCGTTATAGACCTTTGTCAATGCCTGCTCAAGGATTTTGTTAAAAGCTTCGACAGTCCCATTTGCTTGTGGGTGATATGCGGTACTTTTTTGATGATAAACTTGAAATTCTTCGGTTAATAATTCAATAGTTTTGTTCAGGAAATGCGACCCTTGATCACTCATAAGAGCTTTCGGACACCCAAATCTGGATAAGATGTTGTCGAAGATAAACTTCACAGCAATAGCAGCGCTGCAGGTCCTAACAGGTTGAGCCTCGGCCCATCGGGTAAGATATTCAGTTGCTGTAATGATATAGCGAGCACCTGACTTTTTCGCAGGTGGGTTAATGGGACCAATAAAGTCAATGGCCCATTTGTCAAAGGCCTGTAATGTGATCTGTGGAGCTAGGGGCATTTCATCCCGCCTAGATGGTTTACCTGTCCTCTGACAGATGTCGCAGCTGTGGCAGTAGTCTCTTGCGTCCTTGTGGAGTGTGGGCCACCATAAACCAGCTGTCAAGACCTTCTGTGCTGTTGATTTTCCGGCATAGTGACCGCCTGCTGCGCCAGAGTGTGCTTCTGCCAATATTAGGGGTTTTTCATGTTCCAAGACACACCTGCGTAATATCTCATCTGGTCCCATCTTATACAGATGTCCTGCTATTAAAGTGAAGTCCGCGGCTCGGGTCACCAGCTGCTTCTTCTGTTGTGTGGTCAGTTCTGCGGGGGTAATACCTGTCGATAAGTACTGAGCAATATCCTGGAAATAGTCATCAACTATCTGTATAGCAAATAATTGTGCATCAGGGAGGCCTTCGTCGATATTGGTAGGTTCTTCTCCTGAGTCGAGCCTCGACAAGTGGTCAGGTCCTAGGTTAAGTCGACCGGGCTTAACAATGATCTCGAAATCATATTCTTGAAATAGAAGTAACCATCTGCATATTCTTCCTCCTAGCACAGGTTTATTGACTAAGTACCTCAAAGCAGAATGGTCAGTAAACATCTTAAAATGAAAACCTAGAAGATAATGCCGAAATTTTTGTAATGCATATACCATAGCAATACCTTCTCGTTCCGTCGTGGTGTAATTTTTCTCCGCCGTAGACAACTTCCTGCTAGCAAAAGAGATAGGGTGATCAATATTACCTGCACCTGGCTGAGCGAGCACAGTGCCCAAAGCAATAGAGGAGGCATCCACATGCACATGGAATTCCTTGTTCCAATCAGGGAATACAAGGATAGGAGCGGTGACCATTTTTTCTTTCAGAATGTCGAGGCTTGCTTGGCATTCTGGAGTCCATTCAAACTTGATGTCCTTCTTTAGTTGCCTCTCCGTTGTAGTCTAGTTGGTTAGGATACTCGGCTCTCACCCGAGAGACCCGGGTTCAATTCCCGGCAACGGAACCAATTTGTTGGGCACTTGGGCAGACCCGGGTTAATGCTTTACACGTCGCACCAACAAAAGACCCACTGTGTTGGCCCTTTCGGCAACAACCTGCGTGCAGGTTGCAGTCTCACCCGAAACAGCAATGGGGTGCCGCAGAATCAGGTTTCTGCATGCAGAGAGGGGTATTACTGTACCTTATCCTTTCTAAATAATTACTAATCAACTTCTGATTAACTTATCATTCATTCATATATATTTCACAGCATAATAAACAAACCAAACTTGCATAACCCACTACAGGGAATTCACAGCGCAGCAGAGATCTTATAATATCAGATATATTCGGTTTAATGCATGAAAATAGCAAAACAGGAACAACACAACAAAACCACAACACCAAATATAACGTGGTTCACCCCCAGTGTAGGGGCTACGTCCACAAACTGCGTTTTATTCCTCTTTCCTCAAAACCACAGTTTATCTGCGCACTCAGCTGCAGATTCCTTCTTCCTTTTGACAGCCGCGCACACAGCAGCAGGCTTTTGCGCACACAGCTGCAGACCTTTCTTACTTTCTTACAAAAACCCTCTGCGCACATAGCTGCAGAGGTCGTCCACGCACACAGCTGGGACTTTCTCCTTCCTTACAAAATCCAACCTTACTTCACCTTATCTTTCTTACATCAAAAAGCCTAACCTATCCATTTTCCATAAGCGCTTATTTATACTGCGCAGCTTACAAAAACCATGGTCCTAAACCATGGGCACCCACAAAAACCCTAACCCTCGATTTAAACCATGGGTTTATTACAAAAAGAGAGGGTTTTGACTTACCCTAACACCCCTAAGACTATTTTGACCCAACGCTCCATTTACAAATTAACCGCGGAGTTACCCCCTATGGGGTATGCGCCCCAACAGGGAGACAGATAAAGGTGGTCATCACAATCTCTGCATTTTCCACTTCTTCATCTACTGCTTCTAGCCTCTCCTTGATCTGAGAGACCCTTGTAAAGTAAGACCGAATAGTCTCAGCATTCTGGATCTTCACATTCTTCAATTGGTTTCTCAAAGTCATCTACCTGTTTATGTTCTTCCCTTCAAAGAATTTGGTTAGGGAATCAAACATAGCTTTAGGTGTCTTGAGGGAGGACACCTGTGGTATGAGATGATCCTTGATAGAATCAGCAATGATTCTATTTGCCATCACCAACTTCTTCTAATGTAAGGCCTTAGCTTGATCTCCCTCTCGAACTAGAACCTCCTCATTGATATATGAGTCCAACTCATTCTCTTCGAGGACCAGGGAGATCCTATACTTCCAAGCTTAGAATTTATCAGCTCCCTAAAGCTTGGTATGATGAGACATCTTAAACTGAGAACCTCAAATGAAAATAAAAAAGATTTAGCTCTTACTAGGTCAAGATGTCAGATCTATATTTCGAGCCGAAATCCTACAGTGCTAGTTCAGTAGAAAATTAGGGTTTTTCTTTTCTAGAGTTCTCTCCACCCAAATGCCTTGAAATTTATCCCTAACTTCGATTTTGGGGAGGAAATCAATCTAGGCATGGGCTCACTGAAAACTTCCTCTTCTGTGAAAAGCCCTAATTTTCAATAGCAACGTTGGGTCCAAAACTGAAAAATCTCAGAATTGGATTTGCTTCGACATAAATATGCGCCCTAAGGAGGAGAGTTGTTCCACCTTACTTTAGCTAAAAATCTATGGCGAAATATCCACAAACTAGGAATCCCTAGTTCCCGTAGCTACACAGTGTCTTCTTCTGAGGTTAGCTCTGATAGCATTTTAGAATTTCATCATTAAGCGAGCATTATATTTGGATCTTACTGAGAGAATAACAAGCACATCAATCAAACACAAGAGACAATGAACACAGGGTTTATCCTTGGAAAAACCATAAATGGTGAAAACCATGCAACTTCCTCAGAGATAGAATTAACACCAAAATAGAAAAGCCCCAAAACAGTAAGTGATCTCCTAACAGCAGTAACATTCTTCTTGTCTAGCCCCAGTGTCTTCTCCTTCCTCAACTATGCGCTACACTTGAGTTTGTATAAGTTGTGTAGTAAATAGAGACTCCAGTACTCTATTTATACTAATCCCGACATGACTAAAACCGTACCAGGACCGACCTCTACTAGGAGTTTCTAATAACCCTAGTGTACTGGAACTCCGAGGACCTTAACCCTTAGACAATAGGAGGGTTACCCACAATGACTTGACATGACTTGTTTACATGATAGACCTTCCCGATAGGAGCATCGGGGCATGACATAACTCAAGTACATCTCGGAATAAAAATTGGGTTATAATATATAAGAAATACAAGTGAAATACATTCCAAAGTTACATATAAATCAACAAGAACAACTTTGGGATGACCCTTTTAGAGGATTTGATGGAGTATCCATTAAGCGTTGTCTTCATGTATTCATCTTAAACTCCTTCTTGAAATATTTTAGGTGAAAACACTAACTATTTTTTATTTTTTTACTACGAAATTTGGGGTTTTCTTATATGGATGCGTTTCTTCTAAAATTGTGGATATGTATTCTTTAAACTCATTTACATTGAGGGTTTTTTATTTAATCAATTTGCATCGTTTGGGAATCCTTTGGGAAGTGCACTTTTATCTCATCCACCTTAACTTAGAGTCTCTCAAAATTTTCTGGTTGTTAATGAATTCTTGGAATAGATAATTAGTATTATTCAATTTTTTAGGGCTTCTTGCAATCCATTTGGACTAAACGGTTATCATTAACCTAGACTTTGTAACTATTTTATTCTTTTTTGAGAGAGTTAATAAGAGTGTCATGGATATCTTTTCTAGCCCCTATAGGATATTGGAGTGTTAACCCAGAAAAAAGTATTACATTATACATAATCATGTCTGTATATAGGTAAGTACTCTAAAAACAAGTTTGATAGGCTGGTCATAAGTGTGGTTTCTAGCGAGCCCTATGTTTTGACCCATTTGACTTCTTATATTACATTTGGAGGTTAATTTAGTTATTTTTTGAGGCATCCAATTATATGGTTTTTTTAAAACGATTTTGGGATGATTCTCTTACAAGGTTTGATAGAGTATTATACAGTCTTTGTGTATTCATCTTTAATTTTTTCCATATACATTTTAAGGGAAAACATTGAAATCTTAATTTATTTTTTTTTGTATGTAGTATGAAATTTGGGGTTTTATTTTATGGATGCATTTCTTCTAAATTTTTGGATATTTTTTACGAACAAAACTATAGATTTTCTAAATTTTATTTTTAATGGTTACCTAAGAACCATTTAAATAAAGAAATGTGTGCAATATATTTGTATTTAAGGTTTATTTGCGAAAGCAATTAAAGCATTGTTTTCAAAATTTTAGTTTCATATAGTGAGAAAAATCTTTGTATCTAAGGTTTATATATATTTATCGGCAAGCAATTAAAACATTGCTTTTTTAAATTTTGTTTTCATGTTGTATGAAGTTTGAGTTTTTTTATTCTTTGTATATTTTGAGAAGTATTTTTTGAAAGAGGTGACTTTTAGATACTCATTTCTAGTTTCATTTTGTTGTTCATATGTGAGTTTCATTTCCATATTTTATTCCACAATTCTTATTTTTATGCAATCATGAGGTTTAGAAAATTTATATACATTTTTCAAAGTGTAAATGTGGTACATTTTTGGAAATAGAAATATTAGGTCTTCTAAATTTAGAAGATCATAGTATTTTAGTTCTAGAAATCTTTCCCATGGTTGTCTATTCTACTAAAGTAACTTGGAGCTTTGAGGTGGGCTCATCCCTTGTCCAGCTAGCAATTTACTAATGAAACACATGGTCAAGATTTGTAGAATATGTTGAACTCAATAGTGAACATACACTTTACTCATGATTTGTGTATATAAGAAACATCTCTCTTAAGAACTAATTTTTTGCTTATTTTTTATTTTCATATATGAGAAACATTCCCTTAAGAGCTAATTTTTTTATTATTTGTAAGTTTTATGATTCCCTAATCCCTATCGAATTTCTCTTAGCCTCTATCCCTTTGATTTCTCATGCCTTTATAGTGAAATTGACCACATGAAGAATGAAACTTGTGTTGGGGACAACCCTCTAAATATATGAATTCCACATTAACATTTTTCTATTATTTCAAAAATTTATACTACTATTTAAACATTCAAAATCTTAGTTAGATGATTGATTTTACTTTATGTGAATATTCTTGAAATGTTTTTATTAAATGCATAATTACTCAAATGCTCTCATTTCTCCAATATTTTTTTGGGGTTTTCTTTGTGATGTTGTGTATGTGGTTTTTTTTTCAAGATCTATAATTTTTGTAAATTTTATGGAAATTTTGGCTTATCAAGATTTGGGTTTGTGCACGCTGGAAATTATCTCCACATAAATAATGTGTTTGATTTGACATGCCAAGGTGTGGTAAATATAATGAAGGGGATGACACCTAAAGAAATAAGGAAATCTTTCAACATTAAGAATGATTTTAATCATGAAGAGGAGTAGGAAATTAAGAGTGAAAATAAATCATCATTCGAATGATATGGATATTAGGGAGGGCTGGTGGAAAAAAACATATATATTTTTGTGTGTCTATGTGTAGTGTATTGGTTTGTTGTAATCGAGAATTTGTTTTGAAAACTTTAATCCACGTGTTTATTGCTTAGATTCATTAAGTTCTTCTAATACTATTGTCAAGATTCAACATTAATGACTATTATTTGGTCTAGTTGAAACATTTAATTGAACCATTTTGTAAATATTTTCCAACAACTTCTACAATGGTTATTTATTTATTTAAATATTTTCCAACAACTTTTAACTCTTTTTCTCGTTGGGATGCTCTTTTGTTTCTTAGCGAAGTTATTTATATATGAGATTTGTTTCTTGGAATAGTAGGAATAACATGATTTCGTTATGTTATTCTACTGTTATGTTGTATTTATGTGGGAATTCGCCAACTTGAAGGTTCTGTGTTTAACGACATTACTTAGCTTGTATTGTAAACATATGGACATCGTGGGTATAGGCCATGCTGCGAATGGCATGAGCCTTTCCCAGAGTGCTGTGATAGTATATGTAGGGTTAATTTGATAGGACTGTGTATTTAAATTAAAAGTTGGTCGAGGCCATGACTTATGTGAGTGTTGTGGAGTCATTGGTTTCGTAGAGGCCAAGCTATAAATACGCTAGATGGAATTCATTGTATTTAGCTGGTAAATGGACTATGTATAGTTATATTATATTGGATGTATTTTAATAACCACAACATATTGGTAAATCATATTAAAAATAACCAAATTCACAAGTTTAATATTCCATATTAATAATTAGAATGTAACATGATTAAGACATATGAATCAATTGAAATTTTTGACATTGTTGGCTGGGAAATGAT
This sequence comes from Pseudotsuga menziesii, assembly GCA_001517045.1. Lineage (NCBI taxonomy): Eukaryota > Viridiplantae > Streptophyta > Pinopsida > Pinales > Pinaceae > Pseudotsuga > Pseudotsuga menziesii. Next base: position 60,939 of record LPNX010331493.1, read on the forward strand.
CAATTCAAAGTTTAATGGTTTGTGAAAATTTTGCTAATACTTCTCATGGCTCACACACGTAGAAATCCTTTTTTTTTTAATTCAAACCAGTTGGTAGCCATGGCCAATGAATCCAATCCAAGGTGACTTAAAGTGGCCAATGAATCCAAGAAGAATTTTAAGAGGAATGATAATGAATTGTTCGAGGGGAGTGTGCAGGTTGCATCTGAGTCTCACAACATCAATAACATGGACGGGGATGTGGGAACAAAGGTCATGGAATACTACAGGGAGCATTTCGAGGCTCAATCAAGTTGACGAAAATTCAGCTCCTACGGACCATGA
>LPNX010331493.1:61642-87801 GCA_001517045.1 Pseudotsuga menziesii
CTTCTTTAGTATTACATTTAAGGGTTAGTGAATCTTTTTTAGTATGTGTTAGTAGATTTTCCTTAATTTTGACAACCCGGATTTAGGGTGTGGAAATATTTTTTTTCTGAATCGAAAATGAATAAAACTGATCTTAATTGAAAGGCATATTGAGATAGACCAAAGGGTTTTTACCATTAACATGGACCCTCGAACTTGTAAGTAGTTTTAGCAATTCCATTTGGGGTGGGTGATATGGATTATTGTACTTGTTATATTATCTGTAGCCTATTGGAGTGTTAATCCACAAAATAATATTACATTAGCCATAATCATGAGTGCATATAGATCAAAAATAGAAAAACTCTATTGCCGTAGGCACATCATAAGTTGGATTTCTCGGGAGCCAAATGCTTTGAGTAATTGAATTATTATGTTAGATTTGAAGGTTTATTTATTTATTTATCTTAAGGTTCTTTAAGAGATTATTTAGGGTAAAACAATAAGATTTTTTTTATTTGTATGTAGTATGAAATTTGGGGTTTAACACTAAGATATTTTCTTAACATAGTTGTAGTGTTACCAAATTGTATTTTTAATGGTTACTAAAGATCCATTTAAATAAGGAACTATCAATGGAATATTTCCTTGTATAAATATGAATAAATAATATTCATATAGATTGTCATTCTTTAGTTCTATAACTATAGAGATTTAATTAAAGTTTATGATGTTGTAGTTTACTTTGTAACCTTAATCTTGTGACAATTGATCTCACTCCAAATAATTCATGTTGTCCTTTTTTTTATTTCATCTAAGTGTTTATTTTATGTAAGTGTGGTTTCCGTTTATTAAAGCATTGGTTCATGGAAATAAGAGTTTCCTGACACATGCCAAGAAATAACATGGTTATAATAGGATCCTAGTAGAACAATGATGCTCAAGTACATGATCATTGCTTGACTTGATTAATATTTATGTGGATTCATGAAGTGTGGTGTACTTCATTTTTGCATTTAGTTTCGTTTATCTTCATTAATTGAATTATTCCAAAATTAAAGAATTTTTGTATAAAGTTTAAGATCTTAAAACTTAAACACCTCTTGACATACACTAACAAATTTTTCATGTATTTACCTTTGTTGATTTATGTTTTAGAGAAATTAATTTCCATAGTTAAATCACTTTATCTTCTTTTATTTTCCATAAGCATCATAGCTATCAACCCTTTGGAATATTACCAATATGAACCCTTATATCAAAATCCAACATCCACTAGCTCATTTCATGTGTCATATTTTGATTCACTATCAGTGTTTATGTGTCAAGATTTCTCCTTAGTATTACTAATCTCACCCACAATATTAAACTTTGAAAACTATCCCCCTCCCCCTCCGCCACACATAACATTTCATCTTTTGATTGACTATTAAGATTTATTCATTTGGGTTTATATTGTGTTGTTATTTTTGGAATAGCATGTGGAAACCTTGACATTGAAACACTCTCGTGAATTTCACTTTCTCCTTAATGGGATTTCTCTATGGATTTTACTGTGTGATTTCGATGATTTGAGACCACTATTTTCTCAAGATACTGGAGTCAACGCATCATGTGTTGATTCCATTATGTCTATGAATGAATGTCTCTAGTACCACTTTGATACCAGTTTTTCACTTCCCATTCCATTAGTTGACCAACATAGATAGTGTATAGGAACCAATTATGGGTTCTATATGAATCCCAAAATCCAGTTCTAATCCATAATAGGTAATAGATACATGCCTATCCATGCAAAATATAAACATAGCGGAATTAAACTTCATCCACAAGCATGTAACATACATTTACCAGCAAAATATATCATAGACATAACTGTAATAGCATGGAAGATTCAAATAACAATAAATAACAAATGATTCCATCACATACCAGATACAAGAAAATACTTATATGGTATAAACTTCCAAGAAATGACTATGTAAGTGACATTTTCTAGGAAATATTAGGTACTTGATCCATAATATACTATTTCTATTGAGGTTCAACATCCACTCCAAGCTATGAGTACACCAAGGTGACTGAAAACACCTGGAAGATTCTATATCTCAATCCATCACCCATCTCTCCATCCATACTAATCCAAATACTCATAAATATATCTCCAATAGCCTCACTTAGATAGCATACCCTTGGATCCACAATATCTTCCTGGCATAACACCTTCGAGGAGTAGGCATCACCTTTAGCAATCTAGTTCCCTCATGATATCCTCGAATGTGTGCATAGAAAGAGGTTAAATAGTTGCATACTATTGGAGATCTACTTGTAACTTTCACTCATAGATTCTCGTGCATGTAAGGATAAAATAAATCATTAGGTTTGTCTCATGAAACAAAATAACTTACAACTAAACTATCTCTCTCCCTCTCTCTCTCTCTCTCTCTCGACTGCATAAATATTTGTGTTCAAGTTTAAAATCAAGTAGGAGGAGCCAATATCTTTTCAAAGATCGAATTGTGATTCAGGTACCATCATGTACGAATTCAAGACAAAGATATTCACAAAACCAACTTTCATACAAAGTAGAGTCACTATGAATTTGTAGTAATGTTGTTCGGGTTAACGAGTGCACCCAAAAAGAATTATGTGTATGATGAATAGTATATTCGATAAATATCTGGAAAAAATTGTTTTGGTCTTTATAAACGACATCCTAGTTTCCTCTAAGACTAAAGAGGAACATGAGGAACACCTTCGCATAGTACTACGGGTGTTACGAGAACACTAGCTTTACGCCAAGTTTAGTAAATGTGATTTTTACAAACCACATATACAGTAATTGGGTCACATCTTCTGTGAGAGAGGGATAGCTGTTGACCTAGAAAATATTAGAGCCATAGAATATTGGCCTACTTATACTAGTGTCACCGACATTAGGTCCTTTTCAGGATTAGTCACGGTTATTATTGGAAGTTCATTGAGAACTTCTCGAGAATAGCTTGTCCCATGACCACTTTGCAAAAGAAGAAAAATAAGTTCTTATGGCCGACCAAGTGTGAGGAAAGTTTTGACGATCGCACCAATACTACGAATTGCTGATCATGATGGGGATTTCATTATTTGCATGGATGCAAGAAAGGAAGGACTTGGAGAAGTCCTCTTATAGAATGATTATAATGAATTGAGAAAGTTAAAAGAACATGAGAAAAAATACCCCACACACGATATTGAGTTAGAAGCCATCATCCATGCCTTGAATATATTGAGGCACTACCATATGGGAAGGAAATTCCTTGTGAAGATAGACAATATGAGTCTGAACTATTTATTCAAGGAACCAGATCTTAATCCTAGGCAAGCGAGATAGTTGGATTTCCTTAGTGAGTATCATTTCAAGCTAAAGAATATTAAGGGAAAAGAGAACAAGATTGTTGATTCTTTGAGCCGACGAACTCATATGATATATGAGGTGACTTTAAGTCAAACCGATTCTGATTTACATGAGAGGATTAGAGCAACCAATAGATTTGACACCTTCTATGTAGAAATACTCAAGAAATTCCAAGAGGACAAGTTGATTCGACAACAAAAAGAGCACAAGGTAGATGAAACAAGACTACTATGGTCCAATCAGAGATTGTATGTTCCAGAAGGAGGGGACATTTGGTCTAGTATCCTTGCGAAATTTCATCAGACACCCTACTTAGGTAATCCAGGATATAAGAAGATGATATCCATCGCTAAGAGACACTTCTTTTGGCCTATGTTAAAGGTCAACGTTGCATTGTTTATCGCTAAATGTGAGGAATGAAAGCTACTCAAACATGAGCATTAGCATCCTTTGGGATTACTGTAGCCATTACCCATTGCGGAATGGAAGTGGGAGGTCAATAGTATGTATTTTATCATCAGTTTACCTAAGAGTAAGAAACAAAATGATTCTATCTGTCCAAAACCAGCACACTTCATTCCAGTGAAGTTGACCTACAAGGAAGTACACATTGTTGATATCTTCTTGAAGGAGATATTTAGATCACACGTGATACCAAAGGAAATCATCTCAGATTGAAATACTAATTTTACCAGAAACTTTTGCAGATTTTTAATCTCCAAATTAGAGACACATTTGAACTTTAGTACTGCTTATTACCTGTAGACAGACAGGAAGACAAAAAGGGAAAACCAGATTGTTGAGCATATGCTTAGGATCTATGTCACGAACAACCCCATTAAGTGGGAAGATTACTCGCATCTTGTAAAGTTTGCATATAACAATGGATACCAGAGTTCTGCCAAGATGAATCTCTTTGAGGTACTCTATGGACAGAAGTTTAGAAGATCCGTTACTTGGGATAGCTCAATAGATTGACTCATGTTTGGACTTGACTTGTTAAAGGACTCGGAACAGTTTGTTACCAAGGTCTAGGTGAACCTTAAAGAATCACAAGAGCACTAGAAAATATATGTGGATAAGCAAAGGAAATATAAATATTATCAATTAGGCAACCATGTCTATTTGAAAGTAAAAGCAAACCAAAGCTCATTGAGCTTGGGAATGTGTAGTAAGTTAGTACCTATATTTTATGGACCATTTGAAATACTGGCCAACACAGGGATAGTGGCATATGAAATAGCATTACCCACTCACATAAGATTCCATAATGTTTTCCATGCATCATTATTAAATAAATATGTTTATCATACTAAACATGTAATTCATTGGTCCTTATTACAGGTGGAACCAGAAGAGGAGGTGTTGAGGCCTGGAAATTTGTAGGAAACAACAATAAGGGATTCTCCCCAGTCAACGTTCCCAACTAGCCCGTTGATTGTTTGGTATAGGGAATCCGTCCCGTTTGCGGTCTAGCTACCGTAAGTCAAAGTAACAAAACAAAGACTTTACCGATTGTGGCCCGGTCCACCGTGTATTTTGTATTTTTTTTAATTAATGTATGATATGCAAGTTCCTAATTAACCATGCAGGGTGATAAGATGCATGGAGCAGTCACAATGTGATGCGCATGTTCTTACCTCTCATCTTAGACTCACTAGCATCTAAATCACATACAACAAGGAATGAAAACTAACTATCTAAACTATCCCTAGGGAGCAAGATTATCACATTGGTGAGTAATATATTTTGTACATGCATAATGAAAATTTATAGATAGCTAACACTTCTTTCAAGACACATGAACAATTGCAGATTTGTGAACAACCAGTTAGCCAATTGTTTTATGAACAACATTCATTACTCACAGTGGAAAACATCATAAAATATACTGAAAAGCATTCAACAAGAACATAGGTTCAGGAAGTTAAACACTCTCACAGTTAATGAAACACAGCTAAAAATGAAATAGTTCCCCTTCAACATTGTTCATTTAATAACATTGATACATTTCACATTTCGCTTTCTCCAACAGGGAAAATTTGCAGTTTCTAATTGTAAAACGAAATAGTTCATTTACAAGCAAAATGGTTCACAAATTCTTCCAGGGAAAAAGTCCCTCTTTCAGTTCTACTTTTCAATATTTAAACTACAATGTCCCACCGTTTGGGTTTCCCCTCAAATGAATGACCTTTCAGTCTCCCCATGCTTCATATTCCTCTGTATTTCCGGTTCATGCCCATGATTGGCTTTTCTTTGGTTTTTCCATCTTACACTCCTGTTGGTTTTGGCTCTACCTTCACCAAACGGTCTGCCTCCATTGACCAACCTTTAGAAACTACCTGCAATCAAACGATGAGCATCATTGGTTGGAAATGCATTTAAACCACAGCAGCAAATTAAACTGATTAAACGACTAATCCACAGGAAATGATCAGGTGCACCACCGTCATTCTACAAGTGCCGACCATACTACCTTGTCCTCCTACAGGCTTGTGATAGAAATACCAATGGCGAAAAACAGGAGGAAACCAACAACGGGAGCCAAACGGCTTTCCCGGCCGCAACGACAGAAAAGTAAAGGCTCCAGGCGTGCGACAGGAGGGCGAGAAACTTTAAAATCGGAAGTCGGATGACTTTCCCTTTCGGAATGTCAATGGATTTGAGAGACGCAACGGATTAAGGGAAGGATAAAGACACATGCAACTTGTGAGCAGGAACAACTTTAAATCGGAAGTCGGAGCACTTTGTGATTCGGAGGCTTAACCACTTTGGGAGCCGCAATGGCGAAAAAAAGAAGGCTAGAGTCACGCGATGCACAGTCGGGAGTCAGAAATATTTGCACTTCGGAAGCCAAATGATTTCCATAGCCACAAGAGTGGAAGAAAAATGGCTTTGGGTACGTGGCTAAATCAGGTTAACATGCATCGACAGTCGGGAAGATTTGGAATTCGGGTACTAAACTACTCTGGGTTCCGCAACGGCGGAAGCAAAAAGGTTCCTGCTTCCGACCAAAGAAGAAAGAATCACGATCAAAATAAAAATACTAAGTGTTTAGACAGCTTTAAAATCAGCAATGGACAGAAACATGTTATACTTCCGCAATGGCGACCACAATAAAGGATACTTGGTTCGATCAACAAGCGAAAACAAGCTTAGAATCTGTGACTCGCAATCAAAATTCGAATCTTGGGTGCGAATTAAGCTTTTACAATCATCTAAAGCTGAAACCAGACAAAAAACTCAAAGGATCCAAGGATTAAAACAAAGCAAAATCATGAGGAGGGGCCCAAAATTTAAGAAATTTGGGGAAAAATAGTTGCAGCTGCAACAATTGGTGATTACTTGGCGAACCTAGATATCTGGGTGATTTACCTTTGAGTGACAGACTATTTAACAACAAATGCATCTTATTGAATTCTTCCAGCTATCTGGATTTCTCGAATGCCGGAAGTGTGTTCCTTCAATCATTGATAATAGCCCAATTTGGGAGAGTGGAAACCAAGATTTTCAAGTCGAGATAACTCTATTAAGGCCCGAGGATGAGTTTCATTATTACTTTTGTTTTCAGGTAGTTGATAGCTTGGACACCACAGAATTGTAGCATATGGTAAATAGAAATATTCGTTTGTTCCTCATTCCCATGCCACTTTAGCACTTTTGTGCTTCTGGACTTTTGTCCCTTTCATATATGAGTCCTCCTTCCTTTCTTAATGAATATTAACTCAGGATCCTCTATACCATAGTGTCCTTTTGTGTGAGAGATGTGTTTAATTTTCAGCTCAAAGACGAAGAGGATCTTTTCGCAATTTAGTACAGATGATTCAGCAGCTGCTTCGATGTATGATGCTTTTGTAGGAGTTTTATTCTTATTTTCCTTTCGGCAGTCTTTTCTTGGCATGGGATCATTTCTATTTAATCTACTGTTCACCTTGCTCCTTTCCATGGGTCCTCCGCTGTCGCTCCTTAGAAAATTTTAAGTGTGACATGGATGGAGCCTCAACATAGTATTCCAGACTCTCTGAATCCAGTTTATTTCACAGGGATTAAGCAGGACTTCAATGCACACAAAGTTTATTCAAGAAAATTGCTAAACTGGAAGAAGTTCTTTTGTACAAACAACAACCCACAGTCTGATCACTAAATTGTTTAGCACCCAAAAATTTTGATGTTCCCCATCCAAACATGGGTTTGTCCCCTTTATTGAAATAAAGACAATCAAACTAAAACAAACTGTAAAACATGACTCAAAAGACAACCAAATATATTATTTATATACAAGACAGAAGAACTCAAAGAAACTCAGGAAAAATAAGGCTTGAGAACCAAACCATTCACCGGTAAGTTCTCTTCCCACCCCTGAAGATCCTATAACTTGTAAGTAGAAGGGCCAAGCTTTGCTGCAATTTGAAAAGGGCCTACCCACAATTACTAGAATTTAGTGTGCTTTCCTTTCTCATCATGGGGGTGGTCCCATTTGAGGACTAAGTCTCCTACCTCAAAGTCCTTTGTTCCAGCTTTATGTTTGTTGAACCATCTCTTAACTAACTCTTTTTGTTTCTTAAAGCGTTCTCTAGATTTAGATATTGCCTCTTCTACTTTCAGGAGATTATATATTCTTATTTGCAAAACTTCATCATCCAACCCCCTAGACTCTTGAGCTAGTATGGAAGATGGTAGCATGATATTGGGAGGAAGGATGGCTTCTTTACCATAGAAAAGGGTATATGGAGACACTCCAATCACGGACTTGGGGGTGACTCTATCGGCCCAAATGGAATTTGGTAATGCTGAGTGCCAACTCCTCTGGTTTTCTACTACAGTCTTCTTTAAAATTCTAATCAGATTTTTGTTGGAGGATTCAGCCAGGCCATTTCCTTGTGGATAGTAATTAGAATAATAATGCAATTTTATTCCTTTATCATGAGCAAAAGCAGTCAATTTAATTGATGATAAGTACTTAGCATTATCAAAAACTAACGAAACTAGAACTCCAAACCTGGTCATGATGTGGTCTTGTAGGAAGCTGATGACCTCGTCTTCATTTATATTGTGTAGTGGGATGGCTTTGACCCAGTGAGTGAAATAATCAGTAGCGATCAGAATGTACTTGTGCTGCAAAGAGGAGTTTGGTTTTATTTCTCCAATAATATCCATTCCCCATTGCTCGAATGGTTCCGTGATCATCACAGGATTTATAGGTACTGCTGCTTTAGGTTGTCTCCCACTACACCTTTGGCAAATATCACACTTCCTGACATGCGCGTGTGTGAATATAAAGAGCATAGGCCAGTAGTAACCTCCCCTGAGGATTTTGTGGGCTGTGGTATCTCCTAAATAATGTCCTCCAGCAGGACTGTCATGCAATTATGCCATCACTTTCTTTGCATCTTCCTTTTCTAAGAATCTGAGAAGAACCATGTCATAATTCTTTCTGAATAATACCCCTTCAACAAGTTGATATGCGGCTGATTTAAGACGCAGCGCTCTCCTTTGTTTGGAATTCCAATGTTTTGGCAATAGTCCTACCTACAGGTAATGTACAAGGTCTCTATACCAAGACTCAGGAGCTGTAAACAAAGGGCGTACCTCCATTACATGTAATTCAGCTTCATCTTCCCAGGTGTGTTCTTCATTTTTTCCATTTTCGGTCATTTGTTTGCACAACCCTTGTCCTTTAACTATCGATGCTGGCTTGAATTCAAGGTCGTACTCTTAAAGAGTTGTTACCTAGTTGCCTCTTCTTTCTCCTAACTCCTTCTGTGTAAGAAGAGACCTCACAGCTGGGTAGGGGACGATCACCTTGGTTCTATTTTTTAAAATATAAGGCCTGAATTGCTTTACTGCTTTGAATACAGTGTAAGCTTGTTTATCAACAACTGAGTAATTCAATTCAGCCCCTTGTAGACCGGTACTCATAAAGGATATTGGGAATTCATCCCCCCCCATTTTCCTTCTGGATGAGCACAACTGCTAATGAATCATCGGATGCGAAGGTGTACAAGATAAAATATTTGTTGAAATTTGGGCTTTCCAGGGATGGTGCGTGTGCGACAACAGTTTTGATTTTGTTGAACGCGCTCTTCTTAATTTCAGTCCACTTGAATAGTGCATTTTTCTTTACCATCTGCTGCAACGACTTGACAATCTGAGCAAAATCGGGCACAAACCTTCGCACAAAATTTATCGTTCCCATAAATGATTGCATCCCCTTTTTATTATGGGGAAAGGGGATTTGTTCAATAGACTTGATTCGTTCTAGATCTATAGAAATTCCTTGCTTCAAAACTATGTGACCTAGTAACTTGCCCTCCGTGACAACGAACACACACTTCTTAGGATTGAGTGAGATGTCGTATTTCCGACATCGTTCAAAACTTTTCCTTAAGTGAAACGCATGCTCTTCTCTTCTCTTCGAGAATATTGTAATATTGTCAAGGTATACTACAACACTTCGGCCAATCAATCCATGGAAAGCTATGTCCATAGCTCTCTGAAAGGTTGCTCCAGCATTTATAAGCCCAAAGGGAATTCTCCTGTAGGCGAAGGTTCCCCATTTGTTCTTGCACATTGTCTTTAATATATCTTCTTTGGCTACTAACACTTGATTGTAGCCAGAGAAACCATCTAATAATGAAAATAGTTCAGAACCTGAAACCATTTGTAGCAGTTGCTCCATTGGTGGAACAAGGTAGTTATCTTTATCAGAAGCGCAGTTTAGATTTCTAAAATCCACGCAGAGTTTGATTTCTCCATACTTTTTCCTTACTGGTACCAAATTTGATACCCACTCAGAGTGTCTAACTTTAAAAATGATTCTAGTATCCAATAATTTCTTCACTTCACTCTGAATCAGCGGTTCCAATTTTGGATGCATTTTTCTTAATGGTTGTTGATAGGGCTTGACGCCTGCTTTAATGGGGACGGCATGCTTGATGATGTTGGTGTCGTATGTTTTCAAATATTTGTACATCCATGTGAAAACATCTTTATATTGTTTAAATAGACTGATGAATTTGTCTCTTTCTGTTGGTGAACAACACTTTTCGAGATTCACAAATTTTGGATTCGTCTCAGTCCCTAAATTTATCAGCTCGAACTGTAGAGATGAGCTGTGGGTATTCACGTTGGTTGGTCTTCTGAACTTTTCATTTAAATCGAACATTTTTTCTAACGTTCTGACACCTTTAGGAATGAAATTGTCATATTTCATCTCGGCCTAATGCTCTTCATCGTCTATGATTGCTCCTTTAAACACCTCGTCATTTGTCAAACATTCTATGATTTGCTGATCATCGTCGAACACTCACAAGTTGGTGATCATATCTGGTACTGAGGGCCTGAAAAGCAGTTTGACAGAACATCGATTATTAGTTGGTACAAGTCTAGCGGCTGATGTGGCCAACAGATCAGCAGCTGCGTTTTTAATTCTTGGAATTGAAATAATGTTGAATGCGTTAAAACATTTAAGCAAATCCCATAACTCATTCTGGTAAGCCTTTAAGTGAGGAGAAACACAATGTATCTGATTACGGATTTGTTTCACAATAATTTCAAAATCCCAAAAACTTTTAGATTACTTACCTTTAATTCAATTGCCTTCTTTGGTCCCTGCACCAGTGCTTCGTACTCAGTTGTATTATTAGTACACTCAAACTCTAATCTACATGAAAGGAAGTGTTTATTCTTTTGTGGGTCGATCAGGACACAGCCAGCCCCTGACCCTTCTAATGTCTTAGAGCCATCAAAAAAAAAATCCAAAAATCACTAACTACAGAAGGTGAATCTACTCCTACTGCTAAGCTTACTATATTACAGTCAATCTCATCAGCCTATGAGAATCGAAGGAGATTAGGCTGGGTGTCAGATGTGTTGCTCACTTCTTCCGCTTGATAATTCCCTGGTTCCAACTCAATAAAATAGTTTCCTAGTACAGAATCCACTAGTACATTCTTCTCCTCCAGTTGAGTAACATTGTACTTCATGTGAGTCTCTCTTAGAATATTAATATGGTTTGGACTCCCTTTGTATGGAAACCAAATATGGGACCAATCTAAGGTGAAATATCCATTTAATTTGGCTGACCAATCTCTGCTCAGGACAAGACCATAATCATCTGGTATATCAGCCACCACGATGTTAATAAATTGGAAAACTTTGTCATTAGATGCCAGAAGGACTAGGACATCTTCCATCTCACCAATTACGTTTACATCCGTTCTATCTAATTGAACCACCCTCCATGTGGATGGCTTAGGATTCCCATTGATCTTTTTACAGAGTGATATGGGCATAACATTTACTGACGCCCCTGAGTCTACCAAGCAATTATGTACATTATGATTGAAAATTTCAAACGTGAGGAGGAAAGGTGAATTTTTGCTTTTAGACTTACCTCCAACACTAGTTTCTCCAATTTCTTCTTCTTCCTGAGGTTGATTGTTGGCGAGCAGCTTCTCATCTGATGCTTCAAGTGCTTTCAACAGTTTTTCCTTTTGCTGCGGCACTTTACACATTTTGAATAGCGAAACATTTGATTTTACCTTCTTTAAATCCTCCACGATGTCATAGTCCATCGGCTGCTCAATGTGGTGAGGTTTATCAGCATTCATCTTTTCTTCACTTGGCTTGGCCCACGCGTCATTATGCCCAGGAGCTTGGCTGGTAATAGTGAATTATGGAACTATATCAGCTCAGGGTCTGTTTTGAAATTCCTTTATATTTATTTGCAGCCTTTTGATCTTTGGCAGTATAAGACTGTTGTCTTTAATCGGCCCTTGGCTCCTCATTGCTACGTTGATTTCCTCTTCAGCATCAAATAAGGAAATAGAATTCCACAAAGCCATAGTTTCCTCTTCTTGCTCATTCGTTGCAGTGGTACTTTCTTTTCTTTCTTTCTTTAGCTCCCTCTTTTGTTAATATGGAATCCAAGAGCTGATTCATGACCAACGTCATCGAATTTATCCATTGAGGACAATTCTTTTCAGAGTGTGGCTGTTGGTGGAAAGTGCAGAAATTGTCCATTCCTACCTCTGTTTGATTCTTAGATGCAGTATTGGGACGAGGAGGTTGAGATTGATGGTTATCCTCTATTTTCTTATAATATGGATTATAAAACTTTTGTGTTTCCTTTTCTTTCTCCATATCTATGATCTTGTTGGAAAGCTTCTGCATCAGTTTGGCCATATTTTCCAAATATGGTGACTTTTCTTCCTTAGGTTTAGTAAACAATAAGGATTTTCTTCCTACACCTTTTTCTCTTGACTGCTCTAGATAGTCTTCAATACTTTCTCTTTCAGCTTCCACTACTTCAGCCTCTTCATAGGTTTCCGTCAAAGTAGGCTTGGCCCTGCCTTTGGAAAACATGGCCAGATCAGAGCCTAAAGCTGAAGTATAATATTCAATCAGAACTTTGTCTGAAGGTCTATCTGTTTTAGAGAAATTCTTGAGATAGGATGCAAACCTTTGTGTGAAATTGTGCACCTTTTCCTTTCTTTCTTTCTTCAAGGCACATAGCCCTTTCATGAGGGCTGCATTAGTTTTCTGAGTTGCATACTTACTTTTGAAAATTCTTTCGAAGGTATCCCAATCAGGGATAGAGTTAGCAGGTAAACCAAAGTACAATGATGTTGCAGCTCCTTTAAGGGTATGCGGGAATAGTCTGCATACCACATATTCATATTCCCCAGCCCTTAATCCTTCAATTGAAAAGTAAATACTTTGTAGGTGATCATCTACTAGTATTTTCTCATTGGGGTCAAACTTGGGCAACATCTTGTCAAAGGCTTGAGGTAGGTCGTCTAATGGAGGTGTAATATTCAATGGTGATCTGGCTCTCCATGCAGGTGGTGGATTTGGTGGGTTAGGTGGTTGGTTTGTGTTTACGCCAGCCATGAGTATAGGTGGAGAATGGGGAGGTGAACCAACTGGAGTATGAGCAGGAGAACTGTGAGGGGTTTCTGGGCCTTCTTGATTCAAAGGTAGCACAACTTTTTGTAAGGATGTTTCTACAAGTTCTTCCCAGTCTCCAACCAACACCGAGTCTTCCGCTATAGGACGATCTTTCCTTTTATACTCTCTTCTGGGCAATTCAAGGATGATTGGAAATCCTCCAATCTTCTTTACATATGCCCTGGTGTGTCTTCTCAGATCATTAACAATTTCATTGCCAACAGAATATAGATGTTCTCTTTCTTCTGGAATTGGATTTTGAAACCCACTGCTTTCAGAACTGTTACCAGTGCAATATTCTCAGGAAAACAGGTTTCCTCGGCCAGCTATACACTGGCGGCCCTCCTTCTAGTGCCAAAACTATTGAGGCCTGGAAATTCGCAGGAAACAATAGTAAGGGATTTTCCCCAGTCAACGTTCCCAACTGGCCCGTTGACTATTTGGTATAGGGAATCCGTCTGGTTTGCGGTCCGGCTACCGTAGGTCAAAGTAACAAAACAAAGACTTTACCGGTTACGGCCTGGTCCACCATGTATTTTGTATTTTTTGACTTAATGTATGATATGCAAGTGCCTAATTAACCATGCAGGGTGATAAGATGCAAGGAGCAGTCACAATGTGATGCACACATTCTTACCTCTCGTCTTAGACTCACTAGTATCTAAATCACATACAACAAGGAATAAAGACTAACTATCTAAACTATCCCTAGGGAGCAATATTATCATTCATTGGTGATTAATATATTTTGTACATGCATAATGAAAAGTTATAGATAGTTGACACTTCTTTCAAGACACATGAACAATTGCATATTTTTGAACAACCAGTTAGCCAATTGTTTTATGAACAACATTCATTACTCACAGTGGAAAACATCACAAAATATACTGAAAAACATTCAACAAGAACATAGGTTCAAGAAGTTAAACACTCTCACAGTTAATGAAATACAGCTGAAAACAAAATAGTTCCCCTTCAACATTGTTCATTTAATCACATTGATACATTCCACATTTCACTTTCTCCAACAGGAAAAAGTTGCATTTTCTGATTGTAAAACAAAATAGTTCCTCTTACAAGAAAAATGGTTCACAAATTATTCCAGCGAAAAATTCCCTCTTTCAGTTCTACTTTTCAATTTTTAAACTACAAAGGCCCACCATTTGGGTTGCCCCTCAAACGAATAAGATTTCAGTCTCCCCATGCTTCATATTCCTCTGTCTTTCCAGTGCATGCCCATGATTGGATACGTAACTGCCGGACCTTTCAGAGATGCCCCTTTATCACCATTCATTTTTTCTTTTTTTTGGTTTGTCCATCTTACACTCTTGTTGGTTTTGGCTCTACCTTCACCAAATGGTCTGCCTCCGTTGACCAACCTCTAGAAACTACCTGTAATCAAACGACGAGCATCATTTGTTGGAAATGCATTTAAACCATAGCAGCAAAGTAAACTAATTGAACGGATAATCCACAGGAAATGATCAGGTGCACCACCGTCATTCTACAAGTGTCGACCATACTACCTTGTCCTCCTACAGGCTTGTGATAGCAATACCAATGGCAGAAAATGGGAGGAAACCAACGTCGAAAGCCAAACGGCTTTCCCGTCTTTAACGGCAGAAAATAAAGGCTCTAGGCATGTGACGGGAGGGAGGGAAACTTTAAATTCGGAAGTCAAATGGATTTTCCTTTCAGAAGCTCAATGACTTTGAGAGCTGCAACAATGGAATGGAAGGCTAAAGACATGTGCGAACTGTGAGCGGGAACAACTTTAAATTGGAAGACGGAGCACTTTACGCTTCGGAGGCTTAACCACTTTGGGAGCCGCAACGGTGGAAAAAAGAAGGCTAGAGTCATGTGATGCACAGTCGAGAGTCAGACGGATTTGCACTTCGAAATCCAAATGACTTCCATAGCTGCAACGGTGAAAGAAAAACGGCTTCAGGTACACGGCTAAATCAAGTTAACACGCATCGACAGTCGGGAATATTTGGACTTCAGGTGCTAAACTACTCTGGGTTTCGCAATGGCGAAAGCAAAAAGGTTCCGGCTTCCGACCAAACAAGAAAGACTCCCGATCAAAAGGAAAATACTAAGTGTTTAGACAGCTTTAAACTCATCAATCGACAGAAACATGTTATACTTCCGCAATAGCGACCACAATAAAGGATACTTGGTTCGATCAACAAGCAAAAACAAGCTTAGAATCTGTGACTCACAATCAAAATTTGAATCTTGGGTGAGAGTTAATATTTTACAATCATCTAAAACAAAAACCAGACCAAAAAATCAAAGGATCCAATGATTAAAACAAAGCAAAATCATGAGGAGGGGCCCAAAATTTAAGAAATTTGGGGAAAAACAGTTGCAGCTGCAACAGGAGCTTTCCCCTGAACCTCTTCATATATTGGACAAGAGAAAGGTGCATACAAAGAATCACACCATAGTCCAGTTGAAATTGCAATGGAAGAACTTTGAAGCCGATGAGGCTATCTGGGAGAATGAAGCCACCATCAGGAAGGATTACCCTGCCTTGTTTCATGTTTGATGGTGTTGTTCTAAGCAGGGAGGGATGTAATATCCTAAATTTTGGACCTAACACTTATGGGAATGAGTCCCATTGATTATGATGTTACCTTGATATTTTATTTTTATATACTAGGTCAAAGACCCAACTGCATATGCATATGATGATTTGTTTGATATATTGGGCGTAATCCAATTGCATATATAGATATATATATATATATATATATATATATATATATTCTTGTGTTGTCCGTGGACCCTAAATAACATGGTTGATGAGATGTTTTGTGTTTAGCGAGAAGCTCCAAAGTACATGACTACTTTTATTTGCGTTGAGCGAGAATATTTGGAGTACATGATTTTTGAGACATTTGTGTTGAGCATGAAGCTTTCGAACACATGAAAAGATAAATTGGAAGTGTTGGT
The DNA here is from genome assembly GCA_001517045.1 of Pseudotsuga menziesii. Lineage (NCBI taxonomy): Eukaryota > Viridiplantae > Streptophyta > Pinopsida > Pinales > Pinaceae > Pseudotsuga > Pseudotsuga menziesii. The sequence goes on from LPNX010331493.1 coordinate 77,928, forward strand.
CATAAGCCATGGAGCCTTCCATGTTGATGTTGAGAATAAGCTCTCGAACATCGGATCCTTGGCCATTGTATCCCTAGGTGTATCCTACAAGTACATCCTAGCATTAATGTTGAGCGAGGAGCTCTCCAATTGCTCTAAGTTTGTAACTCCATGTTTTTAGTATTGAGTATGGGATGTGGATAAGCACCATGAGTTATTGAAAAGAACTAATTATATCCAGTGAAAATAACTCGAGAATAATATCGATCGCCTCTCACTTATTTATAAGTGATTAAATGAAATATTGAATTTATGTATCTCAGTAAGTACTGAAGAACTACGATGTTATATGAGGGAATCCAACAAGCAAGGATGTTAGAGTTTCCTAGCATAGTAGACCTAACCACCTACCTCATGACCTTCATGAAGAAAGTGTCATAAGTTTAGGGATCATAATATATGATACCCAAATAAAAATGTTAACAAATAATATATTTTTATATATTTTATACATGGTATGTATAAAGAGTAAGAATAGTAATAATATTAATAATGTAAGAAAGAAGGAAAAGCTCCATATATTTTTATTATTACTAAAAGAAAATTAGATATTACAATACCTACAAAAGTCCAATTAGGAACTAGTTAAAAGTTCGTGAGTTAAAATATTAAAAGTACCTAAATTAAATTAAAAGGGTTAAATCAAGAAATCAAGTGATTCTTTATTTAACTGCGAGGCTTCGACTGAAAATTCTGTCTATAAAGTCCCAAGTGAAAGGTAAGATTAGGTATCTCTTCCATCTTTTTGGAGTCATTATTCTTCCTGATTATTCCCAAGAGAGTTCTTGGAGAACATTTTCCTAAGAGGAAAAATGAGAACTAATCGAGACCTGATAAACGAGTTAGGGAAGCCTTACCTTAGGAGCTCTAAGCTACTTGCATGTTGGAACTAGCTTGAGGGGATTTGAATTAAAACCAAGAATGGTTTTGGTTCATGGTTGGATGGAATGTGGTAGTTCCCAAGCTATTTGCTCATCTATACAGAGGTCATATCTTCCTATGAATTGTTAATGTTGGGTAATTAACTGTGTATGTTTCAGCCATTGGAATAGCTTCACCTTTCAAGTATGATGTCCTTGACTTCCTATTTCATTATCTAGAATAATTTCTTGTTCGAATATGCAATTGTTCATGTTATATTTCTAACCTATGTTTACAATTGTTTTCGTGTCAAAATATTTAAGGGTTTACATTTTGTTTATAAACCCTAAGTCTCTAAATTAATTCATGTTTAATAAATATTTAGGGTTTATTTCTTCTATACTTAGTTCTCCATTTATTTACATCTTAAACTTTGCTTCTCTAAATAATTGAAATTAATCTAACATTGCCTATATGTTTATTTACCTATAAACTCTACTGGAAAATTCCATATTGTGAGCATAACTATAATAAGGAATAAAAGACTAATTCAAGTTAAGCTATAGACAAAACTTAAATACAAAATATAGTTAACTAATATAGTCAACATAATATAATAAATAAATCATTTACATTATATCAACTCTACACAGAACAATATTCTAAATGAAGCAATATTCTAAAAACATTATTCTATACTTGAGAATGATCATCAATTCAAAGTATTGAACCTAAAATAAAAAATATTGAAGAACTGTGAGGATCTGTAATTATTTCTACCAAGAACCAAGGTTATACACTATCTTTTTCCATTCACAAAAAAAATCATAAGTCGAATCTAGAGTCCAAGTATCGAGACCAGTTAATGGTCCATGATTTATGCTTTACCAATACTCCACATTAAACCAAACCATATATTTATCATACCAACTACATCAAGAAAATGATATGTAGTAAAGAAGGTGTCACATAATAAATCCATTGCAGGTATAATAAATCAAACCCTTGAAATACTTAAAAAATACATTATAAGAATCACATGCCATAACAAAATCCCCAATGCAATAAATATACCCTAGTACTATGTACAACATGCATTAAAAACATAAATATAATTACAGAGAGGTCATAGGATCGATTCTATAAACCCTTGCAATCGTAATGACCCAAGATCGACTCATGTAGTGTCTGTTTATTTACAAGCCACAATAACAAATCCTCTAGGATTGTTTATTTGGTTTCTACCTCACAGTGTAGCATTACACTATCAAAGCCATGCTATATATATAAATACGCAGGCTGTAATTTAAAACATCAAATATTTGCACAGAGGTCAAAAGACCCAATAAAATTACCCACTGTAACTAAGGCCCTCGACCCTATATTTTTAACAAATCCATTAAACATTAATGCAACCCTTTCAATGCTAGGAGAATAGAAACAACAACCATCGAAGGGTTATACCATGTTATGGATCTTACATGCTAAACTTAAAGATTTATCCGTAAAAATGATAATGCAATTCTACAATATAGTATCGTAGCTGAAATGACAGGAATGGCAATGCCACATACAACATGGCCCCCAAAGCCAACAACGTTTGCAACATTTATCCATAGAGTAATTCAAACAATGATTTTGATTACACACAGTCCATACAATATCAACAATCCATTCATATAACTACAGAGTAGCAGTGTAAATGGAGGGAATTCCATTGCCCTTCACGGCGTGGCTCCAAAGGCCAACAACACACTAACAATTTCATACAAATAAATTAAACACTAATTGTGAAACCTCACAGTGCAATGAAGAAGAGTGCTAAACATGAAATTGACATAGTAAATGCAAATACTGTAGATAAACTTATAAATATAAACATTACCAAAACCAATACGAGGTTACATAGTCGTTTAAACTTTTCCTTTCACCATTGCAAGGAATGGTGGTGCCACCATTTCAATAAAATAAACTTATTACAATACATAGAGACGTTGAGAGTTACCCAAACACGTTTTCCAAATGACAATAGATACATACCTTCCATCGCAGCTAGCCTCCCAAGCTCCAATCCATCTCATAGTGCAGAGGCAGAGCTCACGTAGCGCTGCTGAAAATGATCTGAACCAACATGTGACCCAAGCCCTAAGGTTGAGGACCACGCATTTAAATCCACATTAATGTTGCCACCTTGGCCTCCGTCAACTAAATTCAAAACCCACATTGTATAGTTTATATCACCCTTTCAACACAAAGCCAAGTATTGATCAATGTGCCATGTAAAATATACATCGAATTACATTGGGTTTAATCCATAAGTCCATGGCAGATGAAATATCCCATAGGGGCTATAGGCCAAAGTTATAAAATATTATACCAACTATTAAAACCATACACTAAAACTAAGTTAAAGCATGAACCAATGGGTAAATCCTTTATACCATAATAAATGGGTGACACATAAATAATAAGTGGAGTATTGACCAAGTCACTATCATAAATTTCATATGTATAACAATAATAAGCAGTTAATCATAGGCTAGTTAACCATCGATCTGGGTATAAGTATCATCTAACAACCAGCATATTGTAACTAGGATAGATATGTGAAACTCAGTGCTAGTGATGAAATGGATAGCTTTGAATGTTAAGTTTTTATAAGCAGTTTTTCATCGCCAAGTGTACATGCACGTAAAATGGAAAGAAATCCATTAGTTCGTAAGAACTAAGTAATCCTTACGTAACAAGTAGAAAACAATTACCTCTGAGGTGTTACAAGGGAAACTAGTCTCACCACTCCACCACCTTTTCCAATAACAAACTTAAGTCAAAATTGTGTACACGACAATAATCAAATTTATAACCAATGAGTACCTAATCAAATAACTAACATATATGTAAATGCGTAACCATTGATCATCAAAATAATCAACATCATGACAATGTAAGTAATACGTTAAATAACCGCATCAAGAAATAAGAAAGCAGAATGTAAGAACCAACTTACGACTTTACAATACAGTGAACAAAGTGCGACACATTCCGCACAATTTCAAATATTGTCCAACATAGGTAGTTTTGGCTAGCATAATAAAAATATATATATTTTCAAATTTTGGGGACATTACAATACTTTTGGGCCATCTATTTATAGATCTTATATTTTTGTATTTTATTAATTTTTACATATATTAAGTTTTATTTTCTATGGATTGTAGTAATTTTTTTAGAGCTGATTTCTATCGTTTGAAGTTTTCATTTTTTGGATATTGTTCGGGTTTTATTTTATGAAAAAAAATACACACATGCAATTTGTAGAGTTTTTTTTCTCATATTTATGTCATTTTTAAGGGATTTTGGCAACCCATATTTATTGTGTGGAAATCATTTTTGTCTCAAGAGAAAAATATTAGAAGCTATCTTAATTGAAAGTAATATTGAGTTGGCCCCAAAGGGTTTTTACTATTAACCTTGATAGTGTTCCTTGTAAGTAGTTTTAGCAATTCCTTTTGGGGTTGGTGGTTTAGAGTATCATTTATTTTATAGTCCCTATGATCTATTAGAGTGTTTTTTAAAAATAAAACATTGTATTACTTTACAGAGACAAATAACATAGTAGATAACATCCATAATGGTCAAAAGGCAGTATTATCCGCGACACCATTCAGTACCAAACTTGTTCTTTCTTCCCAAAAGAATACAGAGTCTTCCCAAGCCTTCCATATACCCCCATTACATCTTTTCCTATAAAAATTACAAAATTTCCCTTCCCACAACATTACAAAGACACTATAAATCCTAGTGAGTTCTAGATTCACCATAAACTGTATGTTCATAAAAAATTATGCTACTGGTCTACAGAAAACAACATATAAATAAAACCAAAGCCAGCATAACAAAAGAACCAGATAGGAAGAGGAGAAATTAGACCCGGTCTGGAGGGGTGACACCCAAGCAGGGTGAAACTGTCGAGGTTAGAGCCATAGTGGAATTCTCTAGGCCAGTTTCATTCTCAATTCCTGCCTCATCTCCCTGTGTGCATTTCTGCTTCGACTATCCTCTGCCCATTGCCGAGCCCACTCGTTTGTTCTACGACCAACAGGGTGGAAAGGTTAGCCAAACTTGGCTATGATTACATCTATCTTTTGGTGCATGATGTGGCACTCGCTGATATGTTCCTTCCATATTTGCATTGGTTCCTCATCCCCTTCACCCTTAGCTTCTCTTGCCACCCGAGGAATTACCCACCAAATGCGTCGTAACCCAATAAATCATGAGCAAATGATCATAAGTAGAGTCTCTTCTTTCCATGGTGTTAGGGTCAAGGACCCAGTCTGCTACTTCCTCATGTAAGCATTCTTTCATCATGAGCTTCACCTCTTCCCAAAGCTCTGCAACCACCTTTTCGACCTCCAAACGAATTTCCAGTGGGACATGTTCCTTGAAATGTTTTGCCTACACTTGGGATTGAATTTGAGCCCTGGTTGCTTGACGATTTCGCCTCAAGATGCCCTTTCCCTTGCATTCAGGGTGAGCAGAAGCTTCCCCAGATCCTAACTCCCTTCTAAACCACTGCTTGGGAGCCCTAAGACAAGGGAGAGGAATGCAAACTAGAAGCAAGGGGCAAAGCCAAAACACACCTTCAATAACACACACCAATGGTAACACTAGAGAGAATGCGTGGCTCTGGAACCTGAAAACTTTGCAACATCAAGTGGTGATAGATGGTAGAGCCTTCACTACATAAGAAGAGGAGGGATGCATGGGAGCCTTCCCATCCCGGTCCTTTTCTCGCGTGAGGTTGATCATGAAGGTGAGATCCTTCATACCTGCACCTACTATGTCCCTCCTATGGAAACTACGAGCCCAATCCTACCAACGATCTCACCTCAATATGCCTATCTTATCATTCTCTACAGCATTAACCATAATGATGGTGAAGGACAACCACCATCTGCTCCAATTATTTAACCCACATCACCTGCAAAGCATTTAGGATGGTTTGGTTTGGCGTGCCCGTGCCTCCTGTGCCCATCTGTCCTACCACCATCAAGACAAACCACTTGTGCCCCACTATTAAGATCGCTTCAGGCCACTTGACTGTAATGCTGGGACCATTATTTCTCCCCAAATACCTCTAGTATGTCGCATCAAAATCCCAGTTCACCTTCCATGCCAGCGTTTTCTAGAAAGTCAGCTGCTTTGTTGGACTCCCGTCTGACATGGCTAAAGGAAATCACTATATCAGTAAGGAGGAGGATGCGAAGGTATTCCAACCTAATGGAAATGCGCTAAATAGAGGATACCTTTTCAAAGGCCTATCCATTCACCATTCGTTTGGCCATCTGGATAAGTATGCTCGAGTCTCCCTTAATGATTGAAGGGAAGCAACCACCTCTGACCAAAACTTTAAAGCCGCGAATCATTCCCTCTAAATTGGATGAATTATTAGTGTCCAAACCAATGGCTCACAGAAAAATATTCAAAATCCTTCAATCATCGTGACAGCATAAACCACCAAAGCCTGTAGGTCCAGGATCTCCCCTGGAGGTTCCATCAAAGTTCAACTTCAAAGCCTATGGGGGAGGGGCGCACCAGAAATTCGACCTGGATAGCTAGAATATCATGTCTTGTCTTCACAGGCCCTTCATCAGAAAGCTGTCGAGACCCCAACTTGTAGCAATCTGAGCTTCTTCTCGAGGGATTATCTTATCCTGGTCATGCCATTGCATGCTCCAGATGGAAGACAACAGGTTGTCCTTCATCGTATTCCACAATGCCTCTGAATATATAACTTGGTTCCTAAATATCCTAGCCTTTTGTTCCTTCCACAGACAGCACATGGCCATACCCAGGAAAGCATCCCACATAGATATGATAATAGGGTTCTTAAAGGATTTTGGGAGCCACTCTTTCAGGGTTTGGGCTGGTTGACCCTGCTTCCTATCGCTTCTTCGGAATCCCATCACCCCTTTCTCCCATATGGTTGCTACGAATGTGAACTTATCTAGCAGGTGACCCATGGATTCATCCTCTTGATAGCACAGGCATCATTGAGAGGTTCCTTACACCCCACAACGTCTGAGGTTTTCGTTGATCAAGATCCTTCCTCTGACAACCAGCCACACGAAAAGAGATACCTTGGGCCAAAGATTCACGGTCCATTTCTTCTTCCATATTCCATCGTCCTCCTCATGGTTACCGAGTCTGATATTGTAGGATTCCTTAATGCTAACGGAGCCCCGATTTGTATATCCCCATATTAAAATGTCTGGGCCTTTCTTAACCTTGACAAAATGTTGGATCATTTCTTCCTAAAAGTCCCCCCAATCATCCATGCTTGTGAGTTCAGGTTTATCCTGAAAATCCCATTTCCTTTGGTCTTCTGAATTTCCGATCATCCAAGATTGGTTCACCTGGACCTTTCCCTCCTCGATGGCCTTCTCCTTGATATGAATCCATCGCGGATCTCTCCAAGGGATGGGAAGCTGATTCCATGAATCATCCCAGAATTTGGCACTGTTACCATCCCTAATCTCCCAGAAACTATGCTCTTGGACAATATTCTTGCCAGTCAGTGCTTTCATCCATATGGGGGACCCACTCGGAGTCTCGTTGAATCTAATCAATTGTTGAATGGTCCACTCACAACTAGATTTAATATACCAAAGCTTGACTTAGGACTCAGATGAATGATTTACCCATTGCCACCAAAATTTTTCTCCTTGGATCTTAGACATAACTTCAAGATCTCTGAGGCCCAGTCGTCCCTGTTCCTTTGGGAAACAGATATTCTCCCAGTAGAATAGGGAAAATTTATCTTTTTCCTCTCTTACACCCAACAAAAAATTCCATTCTAGACTTCAAATTACCTTGAGGATAGACTTAGGAGCTAAGAGAATCAAGAATAGGTATATAGGCATAGCCTGCATGATGGTTTTAACCAAGATCAACCTACTGGGGAAGTTAAAGGGTCGAAGAAACTAGCTTGAAATTTTATGCTTCATTCTATCTAGGAGTTCCTGCGAGGATGATTTCTTCATCCTCCCCAACCCAGGGGGAATTCCCAGGTACTTAGATGGGAAGGATCCTTCTGAGAAACCCAGGATCCATAAGATGTTCCTCTACGTAGCTGGGGAGTTGTTCACAAAAAATCCCTGAGACTTGTTCGGATTGACATCCAAGCCTGAGGCCTTAGCAAAGAGGTTCATAATAATTTTGAAGCTTTGTGCTTCTTGTACTGAAGGGTTCCCCATGAGAATAGTATCATCTACACATTGCTGGTGAGTCTGAGGTGCCATTCCATCATGAACTTTGAACCCTCTGATTTCTCCTCTCTCTTCCTAGGACATGATAAGGTGACTCAAGCATTCAGCCATAAGGATGAAGAGGAAAGGGGACAAAGGATCACCTTGTCTGATATCGTGAGTGGGATGGAAAGTAATAGTCGGGGACCCATTAAGGATAATGTTAAAGAAGGGAATTGTGACTAATCCCATGCCCATTTCACCCATCCCTGACAAAATCCATAGGTCTCCAACATTTTCTCCATAAACTGCCAATTTAACTTATCATCAGCCTTTTTTATATCAAGTTTGATCATCATACCTGGTTTCCTCGTAATTTTGAGTAAGTGAAGCACCTCATAAAAAAGAATGAACCAATCCAAAATTTGTCTTCCTTCCACAAATCCTGAATGCAGAGGGCTAACAAGCTTGGGAAGGAGATGTTTAAGACAGTTAGCAATTATCTTGGAGATGATTTTGTAGATGACATTACATAAAGCTGTCCATCAAAATTTATTCTTCATGAAGTAAATCCATGTCTTCCTAGAAAAGTCATCAATAAAAGAAACATAGTACACATACCCGCTTAGTGAACTTGATGACATTGGTCTGCATACATCGGAGTGGATGATTTCCAATATTCCTTTCGCTTTGCTCTCGCTACTTGGAAATTTATTCTTTGTGTTCTTTCCTTTCACACATCCTTTGCAGACCCCTTCATGTTTTGGTTGAATTTCTAGAAGACCTTCAACAGCTTTGCTTGCAAGTGGTAGTGCTGTATAATGTACATGTGCAAGTCTTCTATGCCAAAGTTCATTTGGTTCTACTGTGTCATAAACCAAAGCTTGATCTAGTTGGCCCTTCAACTTGTATAGACCTCCTTCTTGTTCTCCAATCACTATTGCATCACCAAAAGTCTTTCCCTTTGGCCACATAAGAACTTGGCCATCTACAAAAGCAACCCTCATTCCTTTTGCATCCAATCTAGATATGGAGAGGAGGTTCCGCTTTAGTCATGGAAAAAATAATACAGTCCTCATCTTCAAAGACTTTCCAGAGTCTAGTTTATATAAGGATTCACCACTACCTTTTATTGGATACTGGTAGTCATCCTCAAGTTTCACCTTGTGAGGTGACTCATGTTCAGATAGCTTCACAAATGATTCTTTGAATGCCATCATGTGCTTGGAAGCTCCAGTGTCTATAATCTAATCATTGCTTCCATGTTAAACAGTTCCCACGAGAGTGGAGATCAGTACATATTCATCATCACTTGAAGAGTCGTCACTCTCTTGTCTGATTCTCTTTGTTGAAGGTTCATCATCCTATGTAGCATCGGTATGATGTCTTCTCTTGTTTCCCTTCTTCTTTAGATTTCTTTTGTTAGGGAAGAATCTAGATATGTGACCTTTTTCATCACATGTGTAACATGTAATAGTATTCATATCTTTTCTAGAGTGTGAGATATTACCTTTGGAGTGATAATTGCTCCTCCTATTTTTCTTGGAGTGAACTGTGAGAGTTTGATCTTCACTACCCATCTTCTCTTCTTGAGCTGCTATCTGAGCTTCTTCTTAAGAGAATTCTTCCCATAGTCTACTTAACTTGACTAAATTCTTTCTGGCACAGATTCCTTGAATGGAAGAGTCCCATGATCTAGGGAGACCAATAAAGGTGGTCATCACAAT
>LPNX010331508.1:601-28229 GCA_001517045.1 Pseudotsuga menziesii
CAACAGCATAACGGCGTATGGTGACTGAATAAAGGCAGCATAGACTCGATATAAAAACTGGGACATCTCTATGACGTAGGAGGCACCAATAGAGGCTCCATAGGGACTGGAAGCATAACCAGTCGGTGGAGATAAACTCAGATAAACGAGTACAGCTCCTAAAGTCCAACTATAACCCAACCAACGGATGTGATATACAGTGCTCTGTTTGAAGGCGACACGACTCGACAGCTGCCAAAGATAACATCTTTTCCCATCCGACTTTTTGGTTTTTTAATTTTTTTGGTCTTTTTCAGTTATTTGAAAAGCTTGAAAAAAGAATAAACTAGCTTTATAGTTACAGACTAGGAGGAGACGAGTGTCATCAGGGCAAACAAACTAGTTCCAAACAGTGGAACATGCCTATGCTCAATGCAAGGAAACATGTGTAGGATATCAACACTCGGGGGAAGATCCCCTCCTGGTAAAAGGGTAAGTCAAGTTGCAAAGGATATACGAAATGGCTCTGCATGGCTAGACATGAGACAAGCTCGGGCTAGAAGGATGAAACGCAATGTCAGGGGAGCCGGCATAAAGCTCAATAAGATAGGCAAAGCTCATGAAAATGCATCCACAACTTGATACAAGCGGAGTCCGGGGGGAACATGGCCAACATAAGATCAAGAGGAGTATGATGCTCTTGCTAAATGTCATGGCAATACTATACAACAGACTCCCACACCCTAAAAAAGGAGAAACATCGACATGGGCACCAAATGCAAATAAGGCGCTAACTAGGGTACCCATGTAAGGTGAGGCTCTACCACTCATATCATGCCACTTCTATAGCAGCAAGAAGGTTCCGTGACATAATAGAGTGGGTTCGTACCTAAGGCGAGAGTGACATGGTCATAAGGTCATGCAAAATGCAAACGATGGTGAACCTAACCTATATGCCAGTATAGACGTTATACCTGTGAAGGATACGAACGGGTCAATCCAACGGCTCAAACGGCACTGAAAACGGTCATCTACATCACCAATCATGTCAGAAACGGTCCAAAATGGTTAAAAACGGTCAAAACTATATAAAAGGGGGTAAAAAATTTCAAAAATTTCAAAAATTTTCTATAAATAATAAGAAATAGAATTCATTTGAAACTTTTACCCATTGGAGCTTTGATATTCAACTGCGAATTCCAGGAGATTCAGCCGGCGGAATTCAGAACCGATTCTTCCAGGTACTTACTCATGTTCCCAGCTTGCATTTCAATATCATTTTTTAAGTTTTTCATGGTCCAATGAGCTCAGAAAGGCAGTTCTACATGAGCGCTGCGGCCCACGTGGATATCGAGGGAAAAGCCGCGTATATCAATATTCTAATGTTTTTAGGGATGATCAAGGTAACATTAAAAGATATAAAGTGGTCCAAAGGGGCTAATGAGTCTGCAGCGGGACAAGGGAAGGCCATACAATGTGTGATTCACCTAGTGTGGTGAAATCCGCTATAACAGGAACTAGGTGGAAAGGCAAAAGACAAGTGGCAGCATCCTCAAACACTTTCTAAGTTGCAGGTGGCAACTTCCCTATATTGGGGGTCATGATTCCCTAAGAAAGTGGAATCAGAGCAGGTGGCTCATTAAATGACAGTTAACCCAACAAAGACCTAGGCAATCTTTTAAAAGCACTCAATGAAGAGAGCTGAGCCTGCTCAGATATTTTCCAGAGAGAATTCATTCAGGTGAATGTTATTCAGGAAATTCATTGAGGAAGAGGGAAATACAGTAAGGAAGTTGTTTTAGGAGGATTGCTGCAGTAACTTAATTGTATTACAGTTGTTTGGGCTGAGAGAAATGACTGATAGTTCTGAGTTAATACTGAGTTTGAAGACTGGTATCTGATTTTGCTGCACCTAGTTCCAGCCAGGGAGACCAGAGCAAGCTCGGGGGTCCTGAGAAGTCGCTGTCTGAGCGCTCTCCAGGAGTTGGTAGGGAGGAACGGCCTCCCATTACTGTTGTTGTCCACAGTTTTAAACAGGTTCTGTCATTTATTTCTTTATGTTTAATGAGTATGAATGGATGCATGTTATGTTTATATTATTTGTCTGAAGAGTTAGTTAGTTTAGTAATGTAAGTATCTCAGAATATTAGTAGTTAAAATCTGTTGCTGAGTTAAAGAGTTACTATGTTTTCCCACATCTGGGTTCACCAGACTGTACTCCAGCACAGTATCTCGGTATTGTGAAGTAGTATCCTTCTGAACTGAGTTTCCTATTTAGTTACTTTCAGTAACTACAAGTGTTTCACAAATTCATAAGTTATTTTCTTATAGTTTTAAAAACTATTTCTTAGTACTGTACCTTTGTTTCCAGTAAATGTTAGCTGTAATAAAGAAAAGATAGACTAAGTATTTCTGTTGTTTAAGGCTTATAATTGTTATATTCCAGTTTGAAAGAATCTAACCTTTTAATGTTGAAAAAGACAATACTAACAGTAGGGTATAATTATTTGTTGGTTTCACTTTACAGTTAAAATCTAGTGGTGTTAGTCTGTATTTTGGTTAAGAGTGCAGTCATGTAATTACTGAATCTTCTTTTATTTTCAGCTAAGCTTAAACAGACTACAAATCTGTTATTCTATTTTCTTATATGGTAAAGGAATGTTACTATATACTCAGGAATTTTATATATATGAGCACAAGATAAAGATTAAGTATTATATGAGTATTATGTAAATATACATAGGCATTATAATTAAATAAATAAACCAAATCAAACATTGGATAACAACATTAAATAAAAATCATAGAAACATTGATAAGAAGTCATATTATTATTCTATCACTAATAATGTATCTATATTACATACATTATAGAAGTAACACTTAAAGTAATATTTTATTATTACAATTATAAACCTAGACTATTTATACCCGAGAAATAAATAAATAAGGTTTATGTATAAACTATTTACACTTGGTGTATTTCAAAGTAAATAAACAATACTTAAGGACAATAGTAAAATATAATAAGAGTACAACAGGCTTTCATAATTTGAAAAGTATGCACTTTGCATTTTCAGCTTCTAATAAATAGAAGTCAAGTTGTAAATCCAATTCAGAAACCTTAACAACAAAGCTATTTAACAATAAGCTGGAGAGTACTTTATCTCCCGAATTCTTTATATAACAAGATAATTACAGTATTTATAACAAGACCAAAAATAATGTAAGAAAGTAGAATCAACACTTATGATATTGGTATAAGGGTATAAACCCTACATAACATTTAAGAAGTTAATACTTAATAAGTAAACCAAAGTACATAACCCTAATAGTAACTTTGTAAAAGAGTTATCAATAGTAACATAACTCAGCTACATAATTAAAAACAAATGTATTAACAGAAGAATAGTCTGCTCGTTCATCGAGTTTAATAAACATTTAATTACTCATAGATGCAAATAGAGTTTGTATTGTAATACATAATATCAGATAAAGAAAAACTGTATTATATTCTAAACTGTATAATTTAGGGTTAAAACCATAGAAATACTAGTTTATGCAAATAAAATAGTAAATTATAAAATAAAACAATAATTTACTTACGACCGCATACAAATCAACACTACAAGGCTGTCATAAGCCTGTAGTTTACCTATTGCATACATAGATTGTAATTTAAAGTAAATGCAGTAATACAAACAAAGTTATAGAAGTAAAAGACAGTATATTAAATTATAATGTAAACTGTGGGCGAAAACATTCAGTGCTTTCCCCAAAATTTATACAGAAGACCAGAAAACGAAGTCGAGGTCTTAACCTCTTCGCAAACAGGCTGATAGCCCAGTTTTTCTCTTTACAAGGTTTAAAAGCATAAAAGACAACTAATATTTACAATCTCGGCCTAAGCCGTAACGCCCTCACATCGCGTGAAGGGTTTTCATCTAATTAGTCTTTTAACCAGCAGTATTAAGACCAGAACGAAGTAGTAAGGGTTTCAGGCTTCTTAAGCCAACCCACGAAGGTTCCAACTGAAAACCATAAGGAGGACCAGCCATGGTGTAACCAGGCTTACCAGGATTGTAGCTCGCTTGCCCAGTTTTCTTATCAATGGCTGCGCCTTTGAGGTTGTAAATCCTGTATTTACAAGAATTAAAACCCTACATGAGAATGCCGTAACCTGTAAAAAGAAGATTTAAAAATCTAAAGGCAAACAGTAAACATTATTTAAACCCTTACCTGTTTCGTGGAGGAGGCACGACCGCTGGAATTTATGTCACAGCCAACAACGCAGGGAGGTAATACCTGTAAGTAGGTAAAAGGAAGATTATCTCTCAAACTTGCTGAGAGTTCAAAGGCTGTAAGACCAACAAACGAAACCCCGGAGGGAGGCAATAGCACTGACGAGGATACTGTTCAGTATGGCAAGGAAATGTTTAATGGAGGAACGAAGGACTGAACTTCAACATGCAAGTATGGAGAAAGCTATGACCAGGAAACTACGTGGAGGAGACTTAAAGAGAAGAGGCCATGCAGAAATGCCCAGCACAGTCGCAGAGCGACCAACGCTGAGGGAGACGGAGGAAATGAAGTTTAGGGTTAACAAACAACGCTTATATCCACGTAGTGCTTGGCTGGAATATTGCCACGATAGCGGTTTAATTATTAACGTAAAGTGGGTTTGAGTCTATAGTCAACTAGCAATATTTCGAAGGTGGAATGATTTCCCAAATCATTCGTTTGATCATAGTTTATCCAAAGTCGTAGCACAAGATTTATCGATCAACGCTGCATGCAATGATATATGTCATTATTCTCCACCCTATGTTTTTAATCATTGGAAATCATATTAAAAACCTTTTATTTGACATCATAGTAATTATAAACTTGATATTGGAAAGCTTTCATGTTGGAGTATTGACCTTGTTATTATAGCTTATACTTTAGAGGTAGTATAGTATGTTTTAGTACGTAGGGAGATAACCTTGGTGTAAGTTTAACATAAACTTTCCCTTTAGGTTATATCTTTTACCTTAAGTTCTTTAATAAGTAAAAAGAATGATAGCACAAAGACCTTAGATTGTTAATTAGTGCGAGATATATAATCTTTGGGTCAAGTTATTATGTTTCCATTAGCTTTGGATACCATTCCTTGTTTGAAGTAATAAATTTTAATAGTATAAAAATTACCCTTGAAATGGATAGTTGTATAGTTAATCCTAAGCTCAAGGCTATGATAAATATTTTAGAACTATTCAATGTCTTCTAGTTTTTATAAGTTAAAGTTTCCTTTATTTGCTAGCATAGTTTTAAAGTTCATAAAGGAAGGTATGATGGTAGAAAGCTAGGTTTAATCCCCTTTCTATTTATAATCTTTTAAATGTTTTTTCCTTTCCAAGATTAAAATAGCATCTGTAATACAAATCACTTAAAGCAATGAAGTAGTATTTACCATGTGGAGACAAGGTTTTTACTTAAAAGGATACCCTCATTAATAAGCGATGACTTTGCAAGGTTAGGTCAAAACCTTTGTAGTATTTCAGGAAGCCCTTTATCGGCTCTCATGTGACTTGAAATGCTTGTTTACATTTGGGTCCTTAATATAGATTTCATAACTTTGTTTCTCTACTCTATTTTCTAAAGGATTAATAAAATATTTTTGTATAATTTTCAATTGTAATAAAATAGAGAAGATGACAGATCAAAAGAAACATGAATTACTTTTGCTAGAAAGAAACCAGTTTGAATATACCTTAACATAAGTTGAAGTGTTTTGTCTCTTACTTTCTTTCGAGCTTTTTCTCTTACGACGAACTTATAATAAATACTCTAGAATTACGAAATACAGCGCCACAACCTCTTACCTGTACATCTGTAAGAAAAGTGGAAACCGTTGCATTAGCTCGAAAGCTAAGTAAGCCCAGTTATGCATAATAGTTCACCTTATGGTCACAAAAGAAACAAACATCAGTAAGCTGAAAGATATGTTCTATAACTTAACATACCGACTGATAAATTCAATAGCAAGCTGTTAACACATAACTAATTAATGTTAGTTAATATGTTTTACATTAATGTTTTGTAGATTAAAAAATTTTAAATTTTTCGGAATTTTTGGGGTTCTGACAGTAGCAATGGTAAAATGCTTTCTGTGGCTCTAAACTTGCAATCTTAGCTGCTTGATAACTTCTACTTTAAAAAGTATTACTTGCAACATTATATTGTTATACTTTGGGTTATTATACATTATCATACCACTCATTGAGTATCAAGTTGCTCGATATTTATCTTCTGTAGGGAAGTTACAGCCTGTAAACTTCTTGATAACATAAGTTTGATTAGTGTAAAAACAATAATGTCTTTTCACATGAAAACATTTTTTGCCTATACTTGTTAAATCTACGTCAATCCTTGTGGTTCTATTGATTCTAGACTCGAGTGGGATCATTCCATTATAATTCTTATTATTTCTATAATACTTTTCTTGTATTAAGTTACTGTCTACAAATAGTTTCTAAGGTTGATGTTTTCTATAAAGGTCAACCTTCTATCTCATGCTAAACACCAGTATTTTTGTATAAGCATAAAACCATTCAAAACATAGACATGATAAATTACTGGCAAATGTCAAGTTGAGAAACATTCCAAGTCTATTAAAGTCTCAATAATTTGAACTATGTAAAAGAATTCACAAAGTATTCTATTACTATTCTTTTCAACTTTATAATTTACTACCATTGATTCGTTGGTTTTTAAAGGGTTAAAGATCATACGTAAACTATTTTGTTATAGACATACAAGTCTAATACAAGGTTAATCTTGTAAATATTTCATGATTCTACTCTTTACTACGCTATGTAACTTTTATAAACTATCACAACTTGAATTGTTGTTTTTAAAAGAGTGTAACTATGCGTAGCACACAATGTATTTGAATATAGACACTATAGTTATTTGATGGTCTTAAACCATTCAATTTGGACTTTTTATATGATAAATGATCACTATACTTTACTAGAATTAACATTGATAAACATGGTTAATAAAACTCTCATATAGAAATATTGACATTACTATATACTTTGATGAATTACATCTATCCCAAGTTGAACGGTTAAAGGATAAAAGTTTTTGTTATAAATATACCCCAACGATGTTTTACAAGCATAAACATCTATCATCGTTTTCCAAAGTTTTAAGCAAGGATTTCAGGGTTATACGAGACTATATGATTACCAATCTTATGTTAGGTCAACGTTCCGAAACTCATTGTTTTTCTCGACACCAATACAAACGTTAATCAAGCAATCATATATATATATAATATGATAACGTTGGAAAGAATTATATTATAACTCATGCGTTGCATGTTAACAATCATGGTGAATATAATTGATTATATTATTTGGTCGCAGGTAAACTATGGAAAGTCGACCCACTACGTGATTGTATTATTGAGGCCATGTGGTTTTCTCCTGGCTATGCACTCGTTGTATATAATACCCAGCAACCCTAACCCTTGGCTTATTCTTCCTCCGCATTTTGCGTTGGCCCTTCGGGCTGCTCTGCAAGCTCTCATGGAGGCCATGAGACCCTTCTGGTTCTAAATTGCGGTGAGTCTTGGTTATAGTTACTTCAGCCTCCCGTATTCGGTATTATTCCTTTCTTTGTACTGTGGCCTTTACCCTACAAGAATTCGTTGCTTGTTTCTTTGCACTTGCATAAAGTCTGTTTGTGACTTCATTCTGCCTTCATTTCGTGGCCTGCCACTTCTATGCAATGTCATGTCTCAGCTGCTGTTAATGTACTCCTACACCATCATTGTAGGGTTTGAAGCTTCGTGTTTTATCTTTGTTGTTGGTGACAGACTAATTACTAAACTTTTTACTTCCTTTAACAGGTATATATTAGTTCTGTCTTTCGAAGGCATTATTTATCTTAAATTTATGATTACAGTATTTTTTTTATTTAGAAAAGTAATTTCAAAAATAAGTACCGTGCTATGCATTTGCAGGGCTTGTAAATTCTCCTTGCGAACAATGTATTTTGCATTGCGAGCCTCCGTCGTCTCTGTCACCTGCGAGTATGAGGGTTTGGCTTCTCGTTACGCTGGTTGCGGTGTTGTTGTTCCTTCGTGGCTCCATAACCTTTACTTCCAGGTGATGTAACATTTTAGAGTTTAATACTAAACTTTGTTTATAGTTTTCAATTTTATAAACAAGTTTTTAATTACCCCTTGGTTTCCACTTTCTCATGGATAGTTTGCTGTAACATAAAAGGTAGAAAACACCTCTCAAAAGGACCAACATTTAGGCTACGAGTAAGCCTCGGTTACAAAAATGGTTCTCCCTGCTTGTTCAGACTTTAGGGGAAAGTTTGCAATTGGACAGAGTTACGGCAATGTCTTTTCCAGTCTTGGGTTGTTGTTCTTCAATTTATTAGTTTTGTTATTTTGATTTTTAAACCCTTTCTTTGAGCAGGATGACTCCGGCTCAATGTCGTGACTTGTAATGCTCTCTTCTTGTATATAAGAAAGGATTTAAAACGTTGTAAACATTAATATAATTTTTGTTAGTGTTCGTTTAATGAAACCCTATGTCACGACATGGGTGCCCAGCTTAGAGCTGGTTTTTGTACTCTGTTTAAGTTTAATACACAGTTTTCTTTAAACAAAGGATTTTCCTTTGAGTTTGGACTCAGTTTATCTTAAAGTTATTTATGTGACTCTGTGTGCTTAGATTTATTACTATATTCGATAGTGAAATAAATATATAGTGTTTATTAAATATTTTGCATAAAGAATATTGTTAAAGGCTTGAAGACTGTTATTGAGTCATATTATATAATTAGCTTACTTACAGGCTCAAAAATTTCGAGCTAGGGTTTCCTAATTAAAACCCTTGTTGTTGAATAATTCTTTTAATTTATTTAAAAGGGTTCTTTACTTGTAAAACAAATATTGTTTTAAATTAAAATTATTATCTGTATATATCTTTTTACTATAAAGACTGTAACCAGTCTAAAATAGTGCAAATGTTCAATGATAATGTTTCAAATAGTAGAATTTTAGATTAATTTTTTTTCTTTTATTAAAACAAAGAAAATAATAAAGAGATTCGACCTTGTACTTGCTCTTCTCATATACACCTGTTAACAATTTGAGTTCAGCTTTTACATAGATATGTAATGTTAAAATTAATAATAATCCCACTCTTATTGTTTTACTAAAATGTTAACAAGGATTATTTTAAAGTTATTCGTAAGCATCAATTTAGTAACTAGTTTGTTCTTGATAAATAAATAATATTTTTCATAAAACCCTTCTTATTTATAATAACTTATTGTTTGGGTTCGACTAACAGTATAAATAAATAAACTAAGTATTTATAGTTTCTTTCTTGATACCATAATTATTTTTCATATCATTTTCCTGAGTTAATAGTATCTCTTAGTCTTAGACTATTATGATTACTAAATAAACTATATACTTATTAATTTATACCTTTGTTTGAACTGAAAGTAAACAAATAGTTTAGCTGTATTTCTTCTACTGCATAAGCAACAGGTTAATAAGTAAAATACAAAGAAAATATATATGTACTCTAACACAGTTTATCATCCTGCATGTTTTAAATTCAATCAGAAAACAATGTACTATGTGTAAGCATAACCTATTTTCTATTAGGGTATTTATTTAGAAAAAGATCCTTCTACCTGTGCTGAGTTATTGCCATTTCTTTCCCAGTGTACTTACATACATAAACTGGTTAACAATAAACATATATGAATAGGTTATTGTTCTTTTCTGATAATAATCTACATACAGAAATAAGTTACTCTGATATTATGAAATGCATAATACATCTATTCATTTCAGATGCTTATCATATCCTTCATCTATTTTAAATACACTGCCTGTGCTAGAGTATGGTCTGGTCCTTCCAGATGTGGAAAAACATAGGTTAGGATTATTTTTCATCTATCTCAGATTCATTCTTTCAATAAACTAAAAGATTACTAACTCTAACAGTTCACAACTAAACATTTAACATTCATTAATCAGTCAGACTCGCATTTAACCATCTAACACAGTAAAAAAAAAGTCTATAGAACCTGATTAAGCTAGACAACAACAACATTAGGAGGCCGTTCCTCCCTACTAAATCCTAGAGAGATCTCAATCAATGTCTCCTCAGGACCCCCGAGCTTGTTCCTAGTCTCCTTGGCTGAGAATTGGTGGAGCAAGCAAACAATAAACTAGTCCAATGACTCTGTAATGATTCTACACACAACAGTAAAATCCTTTAGCTAAAAAGTTGCACTAGATCACTCAGCAGTTTAACCCCTCAAACTCTTTCCACAAATTCCCTTGCCATTAAATTCTCTGAAGTTCATTCACCTGAATGATCACTTCCCTCGAAAATGAGCAGCCTCAGCTCTCTTCAATGGGCATTTTTATAAGATTGCCTAGGTCTTTTGGGTCAGTTTGTCATTAATTGAGCCACCTGCTCTGATCCCACTTTCTCGGGGGATCATAATCCCAAATGTTGGGAGGTTGCCACCTGCAACAGTTGGAAGTGTTTGAGGATGCTGGCACATGTCTGTTTTCTCCACCCAGTCTCCTCCACCAACTTCACCAGTAAACACCCTTTTAACATCTCTCCTAAGCTGTTGTCTCCACTTTTATTTATTTATAATTAAAATATTCAGAAATACATTCAACATCCTTGAATCTGCTGAGTCATCAATTACAAATTAGCATAAACTTTAACATAACATCTTTAAATAAAATCAAATAAGATAATATTATTTTTGCAAAATTGGGGCATGTGACATAGTGGATGATGATGTTGATACTCTTGATGATGAGGCATACCTTTTGACACTTGATGATGAATTTGATACTATTTATTATGATGCATACCTGTTGACACTTGATGATGGTGTTGATACTCTTGATGATGAGGCATACCTATTGCCACTTGGTATGATGCATACTCTATGATCATGGTAATGCATACTTGTACACGATGATATGATGAATATATACTCTTGATGATGAAGATGTTGACACTACTATATGAGGATGTTGATATGATGTTGATGATGCCTTGTACACTATGATGCATACCCTATGATGATGTTACATACCTTGATGATGATGACGATGCATACCATTAAACTATGATGATGCTTTGATGACGAGTGAGAGAAGTAGTAATTATGATGTACATGAGAAAATGACCAGTAGCGTTGATGAGTAGATTGATAAGAAAAGAGTCATGAGTAGAAGTTGACGAGCAGAGATGGTTGAGAAGCAAATTGATCAAAATCAAATATTGGCATCAAGCTTTCAAGTAGAATATTTCACTTGAGGATTGGACTCCTCAACCCCTTCTTAGTTGGAGCTAATAAAACCAGGCTGGGTCATGTTACAAGATTTGGTTCTCTTTTAATCAATTGGTGCTGATTATAATTAGAAAGATTGAAGTCTTCCATTACAAATAAATAAAGCGTACATTACCATATTGTTGTGTCTCTCATTGATGTGTTTGTTGTGCTTATGATTTAACTGATGAATATGATAATGTGATTGGTAACATAATGCTTGATATGCTTTGATTGGTTAATATAAGTGAAAAGATTTAATTTTTTCACACACTGATTGACCCCCCATCTAAGTGTGGCCATTGGGTCCAACAATTGGTATCAGAGTAAGCCTTCGTCACAAGCCTTGCAAGCTTGAAGGAGATCTGTAGACACATAATGGAAGCAAATGTAGAGTCATCAAGCAATGATGTTCCTGTACTTGATGTTACAGATTATTTCAATTGGAGGAGCAACATGAAGGAATGTCTGAAGAATTTTGGTGTTTGGGAGATTGTGATCAATCGAACCACTCCATCTAATAAGAAAAGAAAGGAAGCTGCACAAAAATAAGAAAATAAGGACAATGCTACAACCTTGAAGTTACTGATGGATGGAATTCCCAGCTCATTGAAAGAAAGTGGAGGAGAGTACACTTAAGCTAAACACCTATGGTTCATGTTGGAAAGTGAGTATCAGAAGGGAATACCAGACAATGAAAAGATGGAATCAAAAGTCAAGCCCTCAGAAGAGGTCAATCAAGAATAAGAAAATAGAGAAAATAAAGAAGTGGTCAATCGTAAGTCATAACCATGTCACCTTCATTAAAGACACGAGGTTGAATAAACTTATCATACTGGGCCTAAACGCATTTTTTTTGTGCCTCGTTAGCCAAGAAAGCATCTCTTCTAATTTCATCAAGGTTTGTTAAGTACAAAAATTGTTCTTCTTCGAAAGAAGTGTTCAGGAGAATTTCTACTGCAATTTTAAGTGATGGGATTTGACACTCGATAGGAAGGATAACTTGTAGTCTATAAACCAATTGAAAGGGTGTGAAACTAGTTGTTGTTTTAACTGAAGTCCTATAAGCCCATAATGTAGAAAAGAGAGTCAAATTCCAATTGTATTTGTGATCTCCAACCATCCTACGCAACATAGTTTGCAAAACTTTGTTAATGGCCTCCACCCGACCATTATCCTGCAGGTAATATAGAGTTGAGTTTTCATGGAGAAAACCCAGCTTAGCACTCAAGTCAGCCATGATTGTGGAAATTAGATCCATTGTCAGTGACTATGGCTTTAGGGACTCCAAACCTAGCTATCACATGGTTAAATAAAAAAAGGGAGGTAGTCCTGCCATCCTCAGCATATGTAGGCATTACCTCAGCCCATTTTGTAAAGTAATCGACAAATACAATGATGTAACCATGCCCCCCGGCCGAGGTAGGATTACAATGCATAAAATCAATACTCCACTTGGAAAAAAAGCCAACAACAATGAAGGGGTGTAAAGGAACAGGGTGGGTGGACTTTTTAGGATAAAAGTGTTGACAAGGTGGGCATTTCTTAACCACCTCGTGACAATCTTTGAATATTGAGGGCCAAAAATAACCCGCACAATTCTAAATATTTCTTTCTTTTTTCTTAAGTTTGTTAGGATAGTCTGTCATGGATTATTTCATTACAACCAAAGTCATGAGTTCACTCCTGTATATCCTTTCCTACTAACAAAAAGCATCTTGTCGTCTTGTACATCTGATTTTAGTCTAGACCCTACGCTTGAGACCCCTGAAATCAATAGGCTTCCTGATGGACAATGTGATGCCATTTCAGAGAGCATATATTTTCCACAAGTCTCTATTACACCCCCTACCCAAAGCCGATACATGCCTCTCTGCTTGCCTCAGATCCTTCACGATTTCCCTACCAAACACTATAAATACCTTCCTGAGTTTGATGGAGAATATGAATACCTTACAACTGAGAAACATTTATGGGCCTTTGAGTATTTTATTGCTCTTTTTGAGATAGAGTGTGACGACGTTTGTGTGAGACCTTTCTCCTAATATTTGCAAGGTTGTGTCAAAAGATGGTTCAGACATTTACAGTCGAAATCCATCAGTAGGTGGGAAGAGTTTTCTTATGTGTTCTTGGATTTTTGGGGTGAAAAGAGATCTTTAAACCAGGTGCTCTTGGATTTTTATTCTATGAGTAAACGTGAGGGTGAAGATACATCAAGTTTTAACTGAGGGTTTGCGAGTTTCTATTATGACATGCCCGGGGAATTCATCCCTTAGAAGGCACCGCAAAACTGCATTATGCATCTTCTCCCCCCGATTTGTCTCTATTTCTATTGGAGAGAAAATTGTATTCATTACATAATATGTTTCCTAATGCGTTGGAGGTTGAGGAAATTATCAAGCTATTGGGGAGGTTTCCAGACCAGGGAGGTAATATTGAAAATGATGGAGATTTGAACCGGGTAGAGATACATGAGACGAAGAAAGACTTTCCTTGGAAACTTGTTTTTTCCTCAAGTATACAAAAAGAAGATCATCACGAAGGAGGAAAGGTGGGAAGTTTTACCATTCCGTCCCCACAGGATTGTAACCAGCCTAGTGTGGATTGCACCCACAATAGCCCCGAGAAATATTTTGGTGCACCCATATATGATGAATACGAAGATGACTATTGGGGTGGTGTTCTTGAGAGGAATAATGCATATCTTATAAATCATGGGCCTGACAAGGAAAGAGACATGGTTCCTGAAATCAAAGCATCTTCGGGTATTTTAGGGTCGAACACCTCATGTCAAGGAGAGATATTTTCTGTTTCTGTTGAAGAAGGTGAATGCACCCTTACTAGAGTGAGTCCAAAATATGAAAGTCTGGTTCCTGAATCCCAAATCCAAGAACACGTTGCATCGTTCAAATACTGCTTATGAGGCTATGTGCATGGTTCCTTAGGAATCCAGCCAGGTCATGGAACCCAGGGGTTGGCATTCAAACGATTGTCCCAAAATAATTGGAGGAAAGACCCGTTTGGGAAATACAGCGAGATCAATGGTCGCATCCCCGATTCTATGGAAGGGTTTCTTGACCCGAATGACCACCGAAGAGTGAGAGAACACCACAGAGAAGAAGCTTCTCCGTGCATCCCAAGCCAAAGGACAGAGCTGCCCGGTTCTATAGAGGAGCGCAAGGCCACTTTCTTTGTGACACTTGTAAGGAATCAAGCCTTGAGCCTTGAAGGTCCACACATAAAAGCTGAAGTTACAAGTACTAAGGAACCAAAGGACATCTCCTAATGAATTTTGGTACGTTGCCTCCGCATGATGCTAGAATAGTGCCAGTTGGAACATTTGTGTCACATCAGGCAGACAGACGAGAGATTCAACAACCTTCAGGGTTTCTATGATCTTGTAGCAGAATACATGGAGCAGATGAAAATTGGTAATTTATGGTTAGATATTTATTGGAGAGACCGATTTCTTTGTTATAACTTAGTTTCACTAGGTCCTCTGGTAGTGTTCACCGTATTACACGAGGATAAATGGGATTTATGGGACCATTTACTTGGATGGCTTCACTGGAAGTTGGATATTACCTAGAACGGAGAATGAGATCTAATATTTAGATAGGTAGAGATGAATAAGCTCCATATGATGAGCATTTCCTTTTAAGCAAGTTTTGTAAATACCCACAAAGTTGTTTTTGTTAGATAGTCCCCTTGTTTGGATTAATTTTGGTCTCTAGAGAAATTTTTGAAGTTTGCAGTGAAGCTGAGGGAACGACCCAATGGATTTGGCACTTGTTCTACGTTTTTCTTTACTACCTCATAGGGAGGATATCATCCCTAGCTGGAGCCACTTGTTATCACTTTTTTTCACTCAGCAGGCGATGGCGAGAAGGTAGGGAAAAGCGACCAAAGCCTCAAAACGTGCATGAAATTCTAGTCTCATGGTGGCCAAAAAATCATGTTAAAGAGGAGAGTGTCTCTACGGTGAGGATCTAAAGGTGAGTTAGATCGACAGACGAAATCGTTTTCACAAATACCACATGCGCGATCAAAACTTCCTTTCCATTTTTTCGAAATGACACTAAAATGACCACAAGTTCCAAGGACCACGATCAACAGAAGATGGATCAACGGGAGATATCGATTTTGTTGGATCAAAGTGCTCGTTGGGGTTTCTATCTTTGGATCTAAAAAATAGGTTAAAGTAACACAACATTCAACAGTCCAAATCTCAATGAGGAAAGATCTACGGTGGGTAGCGCCTTCACCAAATGGACTAGCATGAGATAAGTGGCCCCATAAACTGACGAAATATTACGGTTCTGTACACATGGATGATGGATATGGAGGGTGTTCAGATTGAATGGTTGAGAACATTTCAGATCCGTAAAGGTTGCATTAAGGTCGATATGAAGGCAGAAAGGACGCCCTCACATGTGATTTTCCTTCCTGACAGGTAATTGAGTTCCCTGACACCATTTTTTGCATGCCTACAGGTGAAAATCATCTCCATGGGAGCTCCTGCTCTCCAAAAACCAAAGGTCCATTGTATGGATTGCATGTGAAATCAAAAGGATATCATGAAGGTCTAATATATGGAGCAATGAATCTAATCTCTACACGAAGCAGGGGAGATGTGATAGGAAAGAACTGTTCTGATGCCATCATCAGATGAGGTGAAAGGGATGATAACGTCAAGTCCATATGCCATGAAACAAATGGGTGATGATGAGGGAAAATGCTAAACGTATTTTCCACGGCCAACCTATCAATGTTGACACAGAGAAGGCGACGTAACTATATCTTTAGTAATAAATAGAGATCCAAAGCCCACGTGACCGCTCGTGCTGTCATCATGATAATCAATGGTGAGGTGTGAGAGAATGATGACACATCATCCCTATGTCCATTTTCTAATCTTATATAAATGACACAATTCTGAGCAATGAAAGTGCAGAGGATGAGCAAGGGTGGAAGGAAAATTTCAAGTATCATTTTGTTGGGAGTTCTGAGAATTCTAGAAGAGATCTGTGATGGCCATTTGGTTTGAAAAGATTTCCTGTCAAGGTGTGTTTTTTATTGGAAAACATAGCTCCGCATTCTTGCATTTCAATGATCATTTCACTAAGGATGCTTCAACCATAGGGGAAGAGACGTTCATTGTATTCGAGGATCCATCTATTTTTAGCAAGGTCATGATAAAGATGTTCATTGTATCGGATGAACCTTCTGAGGCCAGTGAAGGCATTACTGTCTTAACAGAAGACCATACCTTCGACGACATTGTTCTTGGGCTTTCATGTCCCGTGGGTGTCCCTCTAGAACCCTCGGATGTAGTCGCTGTCTCCAAAGCCTTAGCACATGATGATAGTTGCTAGCAATGCTCTGTTTGAGTAAATGTTCATACTAGAGCATCAGGGGTCCAAATTCTTCATCGCAGCTTTCATGCATTCCGTCTGCCAAATTTTTCTGAGGTGGTGAGGAGGTCGAAGACACACCCCACCATATTTCCTGTAGGAGAACCCTCCTCATGGGAGGTGAGGACTACAAGAATGAAAAGCCACTGCAGAGGCTTGTTACTTCTAGGAGCAATGTGGCCCTTCCTCAAGTCCCCTCGTATAACAATGTTACTAGGAGAGGGGGGGAAGTGAGGAAGGTTGAGCACCAAAGGGACACAAACTCCCTTGCCATCTTTAAGCCCATGCCGAAAGGTTCCTTTGAGCATGGAATAAACATAAAGGAAAAGGAGGAAAACATGTTGTTGACTTGATAGATAGGAAAATGGTTTAGGTTCAGTCACTAATGAGCCACCCAAAAACATCCTGAGACCTCATTTTCAAGGCCAACAAGCTCAAAGCCAGAACCATCGTGCTGCCGACCAAAGCAAGCACGTGTATTTGATCCATTATGTTTGTTTAATATATGTAAATCATGGAAGAGGTGCTAGTTAGTTAGTATTTTGAATACGATTGTAAACAGTTTCTCACCCTGTTTCAAGGATTAGCCTTGGGGGTCTGAAATGCTATAAAAATTTCCCCATTGAGGGAGAAAGGGGGTTGATTGATTTTCAAATTTGTAAGACTATCGGGTCTACAATATATTGAAGCAATATAAAGAGACAAATGCTGGTTATACCCATTTCAAGAATTCTTTTGTGTTTCCAAAATTATAGTCTGTGATTATTTTCTTATGTGCATGTGTTTCGAGTTATCCTTTTTACATTCTATCTTCTTCATGTCATAGAATTAGTGTATAAGGACCAAGAATTCATACTCATATGATCCTGCCATTGTCTACGATATCCACCAAATTATTTCCTCCAAAACTGTCGCGGAATTCATCCCAGCGGTGCTCCATCCTAGTGGACTGTCATCATTCTACTTTTTCACCAGACCCTAAATACAATGACAATAATCGAACTACTATCTCTCTCTTGTAAGTGTTTTCCTATGCAAATTTTTGTGTCGCTTTTATTTTTTGACTCCATAGCCTGATAGCTCTTTCTTTTGTTTCCAACCACCAACGTTTAACATATGATACTTATCTTGTGATAAAACAAATTTGGCCTTCTTATGTATGTGTGAGAGATCCCTCTCTAGAATAGGAGGAGCCATTTCCCTTTCCTTAAGTGGTTCTATTGTTACCTCGGGATCCTCCTTCCCGTAAACTTGGGTGCGATTCTGGGTGATAACAGTCTATACGACTCCACAACAAAAGGTTATTCCTTACAATACTCAAATATAAAACCACCTCACATCTATCAAAGGGGCTCATCACTTTCACCAACAACCAATGCAAGGAAGGGAACCCAGATCATGCCCTAAGCATTCAAATCAGACCACAAAGCCATGGAGGATGAGGTATAAGTCTTACCTAGACGGAAGCCATGATAGCACTTATAACAAGTCAAGTTGGTTGCAGAGAACCTTTTAGGGATGCTTCCTGCACATACAAGTCAATAATTCAACCATTGGGTTTGAACTATGTTGTAAACAAAGAGAAAGCATCATAGAAATCACAGAGAAATATTTACATATCATTGTGTTTAAAATTGTAGCTAGAGCAACAATGACACCATCCCAACGAACCTCACCAACAAACTACTCTTTCTCAGACAGGTTAAAACGGTGTTGAGGGTCGAGTTTCATAGTTCCTTCACCTTTGGATAGAGGAGCTACCAGGTCGAACCACGAGAGACCAGTTGTGTCAAATCAAAAACAATAAACCCCTAATAGAACCTCAACGAAAGACCTTACACATTTAACAAGATGTATTAAAACCCTATGGGTTTTGCATCATGCTCAATGGACACCAACTTTAGTTTTCAATATGACCACATATCCTACATGTGGACCAATTTATTTCATGTCCTTTGCATATCGTTGTCACCATCCTTGTTTACAAAGTTTAAGTCAATTGTCGCATCATATTAAAGGCTAGGCACTTTTGCATAGTGTCCTCACTATGGAGTGTATGTTATATGGTATAGTATATAGTATGAAGTTCGATATAGAACTTGGTTATAGTATAGTGTTTCCAAATCCTTAGGGTCCCATACCTTTTCCTAGGATGTTTGATACTTTGTAGCTTAGGATTATTTCCTTAGCAATAAAATTTAAAGCTTAAACTAGTTCACCTGCACAAAGAGAAAATGAAGGTTCATGCGTTTTCCTTAAATGCTAAGTAAGACTGTGGTCTTTTCTTTTAATAGCTCATAGGTAGGACAAAAAATGAAAGAACGAAAAATAGTTTTATGACACTGCAACCAACAGAGTTTTAAAGGCAATTTTAGTAACGAAATAGAATCAACTAGAATACTTAACGTTTCATCGACATAATGACGTAAATGAGTCATAATGAATAATGATAAACATAAAAACACGAGTCTTGCAGTTTAAATAAACTCAATTTGCTAATTATCATCTTAGTCCAGAGAAAGCACAAAGTATAACATCTCTTGGATTTATTCCTAGAAAATTATAAAGTTATATATAGTAAATAATTTATTTATTTATTTATGAAATTTAGGGATGTTTCATCAACATATCTTTTCTTCCTATCTTGGGAAGCCTTCAAATTTTGTTGTACCTATTTCATGGTTAGCTCCATTTCTTTTAATAAATTAGGTCCTAACAGTACATTAAAGGAAATTTCAACTCAAAATGGGCCTTTTAACCCAAATTAAACTTCGATGTCATCATGTGTTAGCCAATGAAATTGCTTTAAATTTGAAATACCGTATAGGTATTAAACAATTTTTTAATATAATTTTGGAGATAGGTATCATAAAAAAAACTATTTTTTTGTTTGTATTTTCGGCATATCTTCCTGTTTTTTTACTCAAATTTCAATCGAGAGATCTCATTCGATGCGGAATTAAATTCCGCATCGAACGGGTGCCCACTCAGCATACTTTTGACGGACCCTGCTACCCCAAAAACAAGAAATACCTAAAAAACGTGATGATGATGTCATCATCATCACATTTTTTTAGGTATTTCTTGTTTTTGGGGTAGCATCATCACGTTTTTTTAGGTATTTCTTGTTTTTGGGGTAGTGGGGTCCGTCAAAAGTATGTCCATCACATTTTTACAAGTATTTCTTGTTTTTGGGGTAGCGGGGTCTGTCAAAAGTATGTCGAGTGGATACCCATTGGATGCGAAATTTAATTCTATATCCAACAAGCTCTATCGATCGAAATTTGAGTAAAAAAACAGGGATATATGTCAAAAATATGAACAAAAAAAGTAGTTTTTTTCTTTTCTTCCTCCAAACTTTATAAATTTAATTTTATTATTTTAACTATTATTTTATTATTTTCCTTAGGACGCCCATTTTGAGTTGAAATTTCCTCTAATGATTTATCAACATGGCTTATCCATGAGATTGGAGTATTACATTTATGCCCATATAAGATTTCAAATGGACTCATACCTACAATAACTTGAAAATTATTATTATAAGAAAATTATTCTAAATGTAGGTAGTATTCCCACTTACCTGGTTTGTCCATAACATACATTCTTAGCATATATTCTCAGACTTGATTTACTCTTTCAGTATGCCCATTTGTTTATGGATGATATGTAGTACTACAGTTTAACTATGTACCCAAGCCTTTAAACAAGTCCTTCCAGAAGTCACATGTAAACTTTGCATCTCTATCCGAGACTATTAATTTCAACTTGCCATGTAGCCTGAATAATTATTTCATGAATATATTTGCAAAGTTAAAATCTTTATAGGTATATTTAACATGTAAAAAATGAGGATATTTACTTAATTTGTCAACCACAACCATGATGGAATCATGTTGTCTAAAATTCTTGGGCAGTCTAGTGATGAAATCCATATTGATTGTCTCCCATTTCCATTATGGAATGGGTAGTGGATGCAACAATATTGTGAGATGTTAGTTCTCTATCTTAACTTGATTGCATTTAAGACAGTGAGTTAAGTATTTAGCCACCTTGTTCTTCATATTTTTCCAAAAGAAATCTTTTCTGATCATAGTGATCATTTTCAGATAACCCGGATGCCTCGAATATGGTCTTTTATGTAATTTATTCATGACTGTAAGTTTAATTTCTACGGTCTTTGGTATGTACAACATATTTTTTTAATGAAACAATAGTCCTTGTTGGTTTAGGATGAAATATGTTTTTACCTGATTTTGTTTGTTTTTAGTAGTCTTTTCTTTTAACAAATGATATTCTTTATCATAATTTCCAGTGCTTAGAATCTGATTTTCCAAATCAGATTCTTAGCTCTTTCTTGCAAACACTAAATTCGTGTGACGACTTAGAGCATCAACCACTTTATTTTCTTTTCCTTTAATATGTTTTGTTTCAAAGTCATACTCACTTAGAAAGGACAAGCATCTTGCTTGTCTTGCATTCAAATTTTGTTGACCAAATAAATATTTAAGGCTTATGTTGTGTTACAAGTAAAATTTTTCTTCCAATAAAGTAATGTCACCACATTTTTAAGGCGTGAATTATAGTAGCAACTTCTACATCATGTATCACATAGTTTTTCTCATAATCTTTTAGTTTTCTAGATTGATAAGCCACAACATAATTGTCTTGTAATAAGACTCCACCTAACTCTTCGTTGGAGGCATCGGTACATACGACGAAATCCTTGAATGTATAAACATTCTTTAATATCAAGGTGATAGTGAATAAGTTTTAGTTTGTTAAAACTTTCCATGCATTTTTTAGTCCACTCAAACGTTTTACCTTTCTTTTGTAAAGAGGTTATGGGGTAAGAAATCTTAGAGAGTCCTTGAATGAACTTCCAGTAGTATCTGGTAATCCCCATCAATGATTTGATATCATATATGTTCTTAGGAACTGGCCATTCCATGATGGCCTTTACTTTGTCTGGATCAACTGAGATTCCATCCTTAGACACTACCTATCCGAGGTACTGAATATTATCTTTAAAGAAGTCGCATTTACTGAATTTTGTGTAAAGTTGTTGTTCTCTCAGTACTTTCAGAACTATTTTCAAATGTTCTTCATGTTCCTGTTCATTTTTAGAGTAGATTAGTATTTCACCAATGAAGAAAACCACAAACTTATCTAGGTAGTTGCTTAATATATTGTTCATTAAACACATGAACGCAACAGGTGCGTTTTTCAACCCAAAAGGCATCACGACAAACTCACAGTGACTGTAACAGGTCCTAAATGTTGTTTTAAATATATCTTCATCTTTTATTCACACTTGATCATAACATGACCTTAAGTGTATCTTCAAAAATTAGTTGCTCTGTAGAATTGATCGAACATATCATGTATCTGGGGGAGTGGGTATCGGTTCTTAATAGTCATTTTATTTAATTATTGATAACATATGCATAATATTAGTGTCTCATCCTTCTTTTTCACAAATAGTACCAGTTCTCCCCAGGAAGAGACACTTGGTCGAATGTAATTTTTATCGATTAGTTCTTGTAGTTGTGATTTTAGTTATGTAAGTTCTATTATATCAATTCGATATGCATATTTTGATGTTGGTACCGCTCCAGGAATCAAATCGACTGTGAAGTCAATTTCTCTCTTTGGAGGAAGTATGGGGACTTCTTCCAGAAAGATATCTTTGAACTCTTTTAAAACTAGTATGTCTTCCAAGTTAGGTTTATTATCATTTTCCTTATCATTCATTATATAAACTATGGATACTTTACATCCTTTTCTTACTAATATTTTCATTTGCAAAGCAAATATTTCTCTTATGGTTACCTTCCAAGGAATTCCTTTCAATTTTATATTATTCACATTATTGTCAATACATGTAAATGTTTTATCAAATCAGTTTAGCAGAACTTTATGCTCCTCTACCCAATCCATTGCTATTAATAAATCGTAGGATCCTAAAGGTAATACATTTACGTTAACATGCATAAGGAAATAATTCATCATTAACTTACAATTTCTAACAAGACTAGTAACTTTTCATTTTGTACCCATGGCTAACTATACTAGCCACGACTTATCAAACATTTCAGGTACCAATTTGCAAAAATCGGCTATTCTAGGTGAAATATAACTCAGGCTTGTGCTTGGATCANTCCCCATGGCTAACTATACTAGCCACGACTTATCAAACATTTCAGGTACCAATTTGCAAAAATCGGCTATTCTAGGTGAAATATAACTCAGGCTTGTGCTTGGATCAATTAAGATAGAGATAGGTTAGTTGTTTATCATACCTTCAATTTCGACCATAGAGCTATGGTGTTCTACTTGTCGATTTTCCAGTGTAGCGCATATTTTGGGTATGCTCCTTCCCATGTATCCAATGGTGATTGCTTCTTGTATAGAATGTACATTAAAATTATTTTTCCTTACTGGAAAGTCTTTAAAGTAGTGTGTCCCTCTACAATCCCAACATTTTAAAGGTTCTTTTTGTGTTGATTTTTTATTAGGAATATTTGATGGTTCATTTATTGCAGAGTTTTGGGGTTTAAAGTTTTATAATTATTACCCTTGCACCCCCTGTAGTTATCCCTAATTTTTTATGGAATTTATTTTTCTTCCTTTTAGGATCATAATTATGTGGCCTTCTATTCTACGAAGCTGGCATATTTTCTCTTTTATTCTTATTCTGGTCGTAACAAAAGTTTTCCTTCCTCATTGCTTCCTCTAGCGTCTTTGGATTGTCCTATTCAATCCGTTCTTTGAATGTGAGGGGAAAAAACTGAGGAACCACCGTATCTTTGTTTTCTCATCAATTATATACTAAACATAACGAAGTAAGATTAATAACTTACAACATAGTTCTTTCATCATCATGGATCCTAGCCTTAATTCATAAAATTCTTTTTGTTTTTCCTCATAATATTGTTCGGATAAGTAATTTATTTTAAAGAGTTTCGTAAATGTTTTCCATGTTACATACCTATCCTTTATACCTTTAATTTTCTTTATGTTTTTTCACCATATATCTTCCTTTCTGGTCAATTTATAGATGGTGATTTTAGCCTTCAACTCATCAGAGTAATTATATCTCTAAAAATATTTTTTTTCATTCCGGACAACCAGGCCTCTACCTCTTCGCCCTTCTCGATTTCCCCATTAAACATGGCTGGTTTAATTTTCTTAAACTCCCCATAGATTTCCTCATAGGGTATGTATTTTCTTTTCTTTTTATTATCGTCATTGCTTTTGCTTGACTCTTGTTTGTTTCTATGATTTTTAACTGACTGTTCACTTGAAGTGTGAGGTTCATGGCTGGAAAATTCCATCTTTTTGCCCTTACGTTTGTTGTATGGTGCAGTTTTAGGCATTTATTTCTTAGATTCTTTATTTTTATCTTTTCCTTCATTATGGATTTTTGCTAACATAATCGTATTTAGTTCTTCTTGAGCCTTTAGAATTCTCTCGTTATCTTCCTTAACCTTTCTTAGTTTATAACTTAACTCATTAACAGTTTGTTTTAGTTCATATTTATTATCCTGACTGTCATTTAGATCCACCCAAATTTCTCCATCTCTCAAGTTACCCTCTTCGTTATTTAAAGGATGTTCTGGGCGACATTCCTATTCTGCAGACATCTCCCCATCTACCATGTTTCCTGAAAAATATATTTGTGTTTCTCTTTGTTACGTGTAAGAGAATTTAACAAAAACCAAATAGGAGTTAGTTTGTTGTTTTCTATCGCATTGTTGTGTTGAGCCACTTTAGTCCTGGTGCTAAACCTGTGCTCTGATACCATTATGTAACACACCTAAAAGTCACAGATAAATTTTTTTTACATGTGTTATTTAAACTGTTACTTTTATGCAGAATTCTATGTTTACATATTGGTGGTTTTAATATCTATTGTCCTTTTGTTTTGACAAGATTCGTGGTTAAAAAAATTTGGTTAGTTCCTTCTAGAATATCCAATCAAACTCCTGCACATGATGTATTTGTTTACCAGTTTTGTACTTAGTTTTACAAATTTCAAGGCTCGAATTCAACATAGTTCAAAGTATGTCTGTAAAGTTCTTCCCCTAAGCATGAGAGGCTTGGGGTTGTAATGTATGGTTCTCCATACATTGACCTTTTAATATGAAAGCGAACAAGTTTTTAATCTACTTATGTTTTTCTTGGATCCACATGTTCTTTCCCTAATTGTAATTTTTAAGATCCTATATGGTTTGGTTTGATGCATCTTTTTAAAATCTTTTTAGCATATGAGTGGATTCTATTTCATGGGATCTTGGTTAGGATTTATAGCTTATAGAACAATACTTTATACTATGCATGGTATTAATTTTGTATATGGTTTTAAGGTTTTAATCCTAGCCTTGTAATATATGTTTCAACCCTTCCCAAATGTCATGGGGAAGGTATGGGACTAGCCATGACCCACGATGACACTAGCCCCATAACCAACTTACGAAGGTTCTAGCATATGATACCGTAGTGTGGTTTTGTGCAAGGTTTGACTTAACACGCAAAAGTTTTGTTTGGCATATGTGTAATAACCATGGCCATTTATGGCATAGAGTATATGATTGATTTTATTAACACACCATCCAATATTTGGATTTGCAATGATTTCGCTGTAATAATTTCAACCATGATATTAATTGGTACTTTTGGGTTGGTAATAATAACATGTCTTGGTAGAGAGTTAACAACGCATCAAGGTCCACAAGGTAGTACATGATTTAATCCCTTCCCTACACCTGCATGGTGAGATGAAAGAACTTTGTAGGGTTTGTAAAGGGATTTTTACATTGTCTCAGATTTTCATTATTGTTGTGTTTTTGTCGAAGGCTGGCCGAGGGCCGAGATATGCAACATTATTTGTTCCCATATGGTTTTCACAGTGTTAATGGAGTTGGAACTGGTTCTTTCTGAGGTGAAGAGTGCTCTTAAGTTTTCCCTCAATGGTAGCCCATCTAGCCAGAGCTCCATCAAGCCGCCCACACTTCCAACCTATGAAAAATTTGTTTCAACTGGTAACCATCATTGGAAATTTATCTGCAACTCTTAATTTTAATATAAGGTTTTTGTTCTTTGTTTTCCTGACAATATTTTATTTCTGCAACTTTGGAGGGGTAAGGGTGCTCCAAGGGGCCTACCCCTAGCCATTAACACCCAACATCAAGGTAAAAAATACAACACTTCAATTTTATGCCGATTCTTGTTTTAAAAGATCAATGCTCTTACCAACTGATTACAATTGGTTTAGTCGTGGGGTTTGGTGTTGGTAGGAAGGCGGCAGGGTCACCTTCTCCGAGGCCCGCATCTTTGAATTCCTGTGTAAGTGGTCCCTAATCCTTGGTCATTCTAATTTTAGTATCATTCTTTTTACACTATCTTTTGGTCTGCAAGAATTATATTGACCCCTCCCAAATGTTGTTTGCAAGACTCATGGACATGGTTGTGGGATTCTAAGTGGCCGCACTTTCTAATATGAGTGGTTTTCTCTTTAGGATTAAATTAGATACTATTTAAAAATGGAAAAACTAAGCAGTTTAAGCTGGATTAAAGGCATAAAAACCATTGTAGTGTAATGACTTATTCTTAAGTTGTTCATTTAGAGCCTTGGTATGGTTTTGATGTTCCCTTGATGGGTCCTACTTCTGTATAGTTCGATTGATAAGGTTCTGGTTCGATATTTAATAGTGGATGCCATTATTAATGTCTTATAACGACTAAGTAAGTAAGTAAGATTCCCTTTCAATAGCTTATGAAAATGGGGACCGAACTGCACTGGTTTATAACCAATGTCATTTGAGAAAAGATGTAAGTAATTATTGTTATGGTGTATAAAGAAACCCTCGGTTGTCATCATAGATGGTCTTATGGTCGTGGGATGAATACATGTCTTTCAATTTTAGCATCTATGTTTTAGTTATAAAATATGTTCTTGACAATGTAGCGATGGTAGCTTTGTGAAAAGACTTATGCCCGTCTTATATGTGTTTATTTTTTTAATCCTATACCATGTTTTATAATTTAATAGACTGTAACTTTAATATTTCTTTAAAAGGTTTGATTTGTTGATCTCTATGTGTGTAGCTTGACTCATTATACAATTTATGGATCTTAACTACTCGTTTATCTATGTTCAATAGTTACCTGTGTATAACTAATTGATCCGTATCCAAGTTATCTCCAACATTGTGTAAAATATTTAATAATTATTATGGGGATTCGATCCACTGATTCCTAATATGTAGAAAAGAATTACGAGTGTGTGGAGATTATCTCGAACTATTCTTTATTGTAGAAATCTCTTAGTAGCCACAATGTGGATTTATCTGCGATTATTGGCTCAAGCTATGGTAAATGATATGATATTTAATTTTGTAGATTGTAGTAGAGGATCCTTGATCTGATAATTTCAAATGAAAGTCTTGAAGGGATTCGATCATGTTACTTGTATGTGATCTGGTGTGTTTTATAAAGAACAACCCTTTAGGTCTGCTATAGATTTTATTTCTATTATAAACTAAGGATGTTTGATTCATCAAGTTGTTTTCTCGTTAATCTAGCATAGTATGGGGTTAATGTTCTAGTATACCTGTAGATGTTATTTTAGTCCCCACCCAATCCCTTCAATCCCCTGACAACCCACCACTCTCTCTTCCTATCTCTCACTCTTCCCCCCCTATGTATTCCCCTACCACTAACACCCCCTCTCCTCCACTGTCTCTCACTCCCCAACTCATTCAACTACACCTAATACCCACTCCCATATATATATATTCCCCAACACCCCCCCCCTCTCTCTATCTCTCTCTCTCTCACACACA
>LPNX010331508.1:30242-42052 GCA_001517045.1 Pseudotsuga menziesii
TCTCACACACACACACACACATCCCTATGTCTCCCCTTACCACTAAGGACCCCCCTCATTTTGCACGTTTTATTAAAGCAAAACAGGAGTGCATTTTATTGAAGCAAAATGAGAGCGCGTTTTATTGAAGAAAAACAGGAGCGTGTTTTATTGAACCAAAATGGGAGCGCATTTTAATGAAGCAAAACAGGAGCGCATTTTATTGAAGCAAAATGGGAGCGCATTTTTGCAAGGTAAAACAAGATCGCGTTTTTGTGTACTATCCTAATTGGCATGCATGTTGGCAGCCTTGGGACTAGGCTTGGCATGGTCGGGATTGCTTAGGATGATTTCTATTTTATGGATCAAGAGTGATTGAATTCATTCTACCATTGCATCTAAAAGGTCCCTCAACTTCTTGCACACACCCTGGAGTATATTCTTACTAAGTATATAAGCATAGTATGAGGGATGGATTCAAATGGATATTATGTTTTATAGTGAGGTTGCATTCTAAATATAAATAAGTTTATATTTGCAGGTTGATAAACACAACATACCAATCGATCTACAAAGAAATATTAATGGTTTCTTGTTCATCCTCTTATCAAGTTCGATTAATACCTCTTATCCCACAATAGAACATGACAATTTTTTCAGTAACAAAGCATATCATCGAGGTGATTTGTCCAAAAATTATGTTCATACTGGAAGGCCAAGAAAAATAATAATGAACAAGAAAAAGCTGCTAAAGATGACAATATGTAGTAAAAGAGAGTGTATGACATCTGAAACAGACTCTTTTGATCATAGTGAGAGAGCTAAAAATGATGTAGAGATGGGTGAAACATGTTATTGTCACATTAGATGTTGTTATAATGAGGTACATTTAGGTTTATGGAATGTTAGAGACAATGATCAAAACAAATATTCCATGAAAGTTGTTGACGCAGAGAACACAAATGAGCTTAAAGTAAGGAAAACACAAAATGATTCCAATTTAGTACTGAAGGACTTTCACGAGGAGAGGAAAGATCAATTAAGTTGAACTCCTTCCTGTCATTCTTTAAAAAGGATTATTTTTTCAAAGGATATTTGTTGTTATATCTTGAACAATTTTTTGCTTATTTGATGTTGATATATGCTTCATTGTTTACATTTGATTGTTGCATTTCCAACTTTAGAGGGCTAAACATATTGGTTTAGAGAATTCCATTTATAGGAAAGGATGGAATTCTTTTTTATGATTGTATTAGTTCCTCATCATCCAAGGTTTTTTTTTTTTACATATGAAGAATTGGCATGGGATAATTTTTTGTCATGTAAAATGGATATATTGAGAATCTTCCAGACATAGTTGAATATAGTGCTAAGTGGGGGAGGCTTGAAAAAATCTTGAATAAGCCGAGTCCTTGGTCTCTTTCGTGTTCTCTTTCAGCAGGTTGAATGAACTTAGATTTGTGGTTTCTTCCTTCTTGTCAAACTTCCATATGTGAAATAAATAAATAAAAAATGAAAAGTACTTCAAAGAGTTGAGGAAAATTACATGTGTCAAAGGATATACAAGGACATGTAGTGTTCGGGGAAACAAAATAGTTGAATAATAATCTTTCAAATATTTACAACAAGTGTTAACTTCTAAAATATCCCAAATGCATATACTTTGATTTCCATGAATATTTCCAAATAACTGCAAAAGAGTCATTGAATTTATAGAGTTTGAATTATATGCCTCTTCTTTAATTCAAAGCATTCTTTAACCTGAAGCTATTTGAATGCTTACTAAACTAGTTTGTGAGGATAAGGTTATCTTTTATTATTAGATCTTTGGAGGCCTTTTTATATACGATATCAACCTTTAATTTTACTGATGTTGGAATACATTCCTAAATGTGAAATTCTAGAGGTTATTCCTTCAAATAGCGATATCGATTATATAACCGAGGAAACCTATATTTTAGGGATGGTTGGTTTTGATTTAGTTTTACAATGAAAGTTAACAAAAATGGTATATGGATAAACTGGAAACGGTTTTGAGAAAAAGATCAAATTGAGACATTTATGAATATGTAATAAGATAATCTTGAAATAGATATAATATAATAAACTCAATTAGCTTGGAATGACCAAGAACATGTAGCTGATGATGCTTGTTCTCATTTATAGATGGTATGGTGCTTAAAATGTTAATGAAATAACAAATAAAATGGAAATGCAAGTTTTTAATCTATGTTCTAATGATTAGAATATTGAAGGATTGTTTTTATAGGTTATCGGCCCTTTCTTTTATTGAAATTGGATTGCATGCTTGGATGTGAAATTCTACAGGTTATTACTTAAAATAGATATATCGATTACATAACTGAGGAAACCCAAATTTTGGGGATGGTTGCTTCTGATTTAGTTTTCCAGTGAAAGATAACACACAGTAAATGGATAATGTTATGAAACCAAGTCCTATATATAGCATAAGAAGAGAAAAAATAGTCAATAAGAGAGTAATCCATGCCTAAAAATGAATAGAAGAGATAAATGTCAGTCCTCTTCAAGGGAGGAACCTCCTTACATAAGACATGATAAGATACTATCATGAATAAAATGAATATATCTCATTCCTATATATACGAGATAAAGATGTACAATAACAACTATTAAACCCACTAATAGACCCAATCCTACATAAATAATATGTAATGCACCACAATATAGAGAATGATGCGCCACACTATATGGTGTAATTTGTTAGCAGTAAGGGCTTAATATGCCCATCCCCTTCAAAAAGTGTTTTCCTCAACGCTGGAGTAGTTATAAATGCTTCTATATAAAGGACTCATCTTCCCATGTTGAATATTATGTGGGTAAGTTTTTACATTTGATGAGATACTCTAAAAT
Source organism: Pseudotsuga menziesii (assembly GCA_001517045.1). NCBI lineage: Eukaryota > Viridiplantae > Streptophyta > Pinopsida > Pinales > Pinaceae > Pseudotsuga > Pseudotsuga menziesii. The sequence goes on from LPNX010331508.1 coordinate 33,114, forward strand.
TGATCAATTTCAAAGTTGTATAGTTCGCATTTTAGCAATTTCTTCAAGATCCAAGATGATTTTTCCTTCCTCATCAAGTTATGGTAACATCGTTTGAATTGGTAGCTTGTCACTGATATGCTTCTTTAAACATGAAACATGGAAAATTGGATGGACTCATGAAGATGCAGGTAGTTCCAATTTTTAGGCCATCCTACCAATCTTGGCACTTTCGCTACAATATGTTTTCTACAAGGATCGCTTATATCTTGGTAAGAGTTCCCAGCTCAAGCAAATGATATTTATCTCTTCCATTCATTTTTTAGGCACGGATTACTCTTTTATTCTCTATTTATGCTCTTTCTATGATATATCTGGGACTTGGTTACATAACATTTGGTATCAGAGCTCTTTCCTCGAAACTAGCTTCTGCAAAATGAGTCATCATTAATGGCTGAATAGATAAACTAGAAAAGGTAATGAGGAAAAGATCAAATTGCAGCATTTATGAATATGTGATAAGATAATCTTGATATAGTTATAAAATAATAAACTCAATTAGCTTGTCATACTCGAGAACTTGTAGGTGATTATACTTGTTCTCCCTTATCAATGGTATGATATTGAAAATGTTAATGAAATAAAAAATAAAATGGAAAAGCTAATGTTTAATCGATGTTTCATTTAAAATTCCTTGGTTTTTCTATGGGTGGATTCCATTAACATGGTAAAATAAAGTAAAACCATGTCATTTGGTAAAGGAACACCAACAAAGACCTTATATGTACACATTGTGAGAGAGGAATGCAAGAGGGTTTATATGTGATAGTTCCCCTTATGCAATGGCATTTCGCAGGGAAAAGCATGCAACATGTGTTACAAGTAAACACAAAGAATATGTGGGTCTAAGTAATCATTTTCTCATTTTACCCTTTATCAAAATCTCAAGAGTTAACCCCTAAACCCATAAGTTCTATAATATGCATGGTGGAGGTTTATATCTATAAACAAAAGCTAAATAAAAGGAGAAAAAATCCCAATGTGAATGTTTGAGATTCAATTATGCAAACCCATGTGACAATTTTGACCATACGGATGCCCAAGAACCCTTACATTGATGAAAAGGGGATGCCTAATATGGTTATGTACTTACCTATCTAGCTCGTGAGGAAACCTAAGGAATTAGTGCATCACGAAGTGCATCATGTAGTTGTCAAATGAATCCAAATGTGTTTGTTCAATTCATGAAGTAACAATCATGTCATCCATTTTATGGCCATGAAACTATTAAATGAACAATTGTAGAACACTTTGAATAGTCAACATAAGGGTCAACTCTTAGTTGAGGTATGTAATTGGTTTAATCAATGGGCATATATAAAGTGGGGTTAATGTTGATTTAACCAAGAGGACAAATTTGGTGTGATAATAGTGCCAACAAAACTTTAAAATGTGTCATTATGATAAGTGTGCCTTCTGTAACTCAATATGAGGAAGAGTTGCCTCATACCACAAACACCAAATAAAACTTGCAACAAATGATTATAATACTAGCATATGTCCTCGAATTATACAAATGTAGAAATAGAAATCTCATGTAGATACATAAGAAAATTATTAAAAGACTTTAAAATGTGTCATTATGATAAGAGTGCCTTCTATAACCCAATATGAGAAAGAGTTGCGCCATACCACAAACACTAAATAATACTTTCAACAAATAATTATAATACTAGTAGATGTCCTCCAATTATACACATGTAGAAATAAAAATCTCATGTAAATACATAAGCAAATTATTAAAAAAATATCATAACTTCAATCTTGTCCTCCTCAATCTTGTTCTCCTCTAGATACATACACAATATAATACGAGATATGTAAAAATATAGATAGAAAGAAAAAAGATTTGTACATATAAATAATAACATAAATCATATTTACACATTTAAATATTTTGAAAATAAATAAGTAAATAAGCAAAAAATAATATCAATTTAATAAATTGGAAAAAACTATTAAGTAAAAAAATATCATTTACATATTTAAAAATATTAAATTAAACTTTTTTATTAAATTCATAATAAAAATAAAAATATCTTTCAAATAATTAAAATTAAATTAAGTTCATCCATTTATTCATTTAACTTGAAATCTAAATCCTTTTACACCACTATCAATGGATCAAAATTACTTGTACACCACCCTTCAACCTTGTGTCACCTTTTATTTGTTTTATTTTAACAAGTACATATATAAAATATAATAAAACATGGAACGAAAAACATACATTTAGCTCAGCTCAGATAATATATATAGATCAAACGTTTTGACTGAATAAGCTAAATTAGCAACTGTTAAACTTGTGCCTTCGGGTGGTAAGCTCACTAAAATGAAACGACTATATTAGCATTTTATCCATCACTACCTCACCTAGCACCGCATCCGGTACTAGTTGAGAGAATGAGGATTGGGTATATATTATAATAATTATATTTAAGAGTAGCTTCCGATTGTTTCCGAGAGACCATAGATTTCTAGATTCTTCTTATACCTTTATAAGATAGCTAATACAGTGGATATCGGAGAATACTATCTTTGCCTTTGCTTATGTTGCAAGGTCAATAGCTTTTTGTCCTGCATGGTATACTAAAGGATATTCTACTTGCAATGCTTCCTTTGCTTCTTTATGAAACAACAATATCTATATCCAAATGGATCTATTTGGAGGTCATAACCAAGCCTTTGCCTTTTCACGATATACTAATACATTCCCACATATATGGCGGGAAATGTGAGGCTGAATTCTTTGATGGCATAAGTTAGTTTTGAAGTTGGAATAAAAATGTAAATTAAGTATCATAATCATTTTTTAAAGAAGAATAGCAGTTTTTTTATATTCAAAGTGAATCAAAGGTAATAAGTTACATCAGCATGATAAGATGTCAATCATAACTAGAGTTTAAATGACCACAATAAAAACAGTCAGGATTATAGAGTCACTCTTCACATCATCCACACCAAAGGTGGGCTAACTATCAAAGATGTCCCAAGCAAAGATACAGAAAACCCAAAAATATTATCCAAAGAAAAACTCTAAAAAATGACTAAAAATAATCACACAAAAAACAATCAGACTTTTTTAGTAATTTGAATCTATTTACAGACAACTAAAAAATGCTTAGCAACAAATATTTGCAACTAAAAAATAAATAAGCTTACCAAAATATGACATGGTAAAAAAGCTTAAAAAATATGCTATATTTAAAAAGCGAGGCTAATTTTCTCATACTTTTACTTCTACACAAATATTTATTAATAAAAATCCACATCATAATGTGGTTTTATTTTGTGAACAGAATAAAGTGTGGATTATGAGTGAGTAATAAAGATGAAATGACAAGCAGAAAGTGAACATTGTTAAAGAATGATTGCTCAATAAACTTACTAGCATTAAACACTATCCAATAAAAAAGCATAACAAAATTCATAAAAATAAAACCAAACCGATCGTAAAATCCATCCGAGTGTTCGATCTAAGCAATTCTCCAAACAAAATTCATAAAATAAAACCAAAACGACCATAAAATCCATCTCAGTCTTCGATCTAAGCAATTCTCCTAACAAAATTCATAAAAAATAAAAGACCATAAGATCCATCTGTCTTCGATCTAGGCAATTCTCCTAACAAAATTCATAAAAATAAAACCAACCGACCATAAAATCCATCTCAGTCTTCGATCTAAGCTACTCATTTTATAGGACCCAATGGTTTCCCCTAACTGGCTGCAGCTGGTGATGTAAACGTGATTCTCATGGCGGATATAAATTCCACCACCTTGACTAGATCCGGCATGACTTCTTTCACTCCATCGGCCTCACAAAATCGATTCGCCCATGCGCTTAACAGCGGCATCTTCTCTTGATCTATTAAAACTGAATTAATAGCCTTCTCGAGGGCTTTCACAAATGCCAATATACCACCCAGTACGATGTCAACGAAGCCGATCTCATCTCCTCCAAAATAAGGGCTTGTTCCCAGAGTTTCCTCCAATAAAAGAAAGTTTGCTGCTGAGTCTTCCACCGCTTTCTGTAGCTGTTCTCCCTGGCCCATGAAAACTCCCCGAATGCATGGCACTAGCTGAGGCCACACATAGAGAGCGCGGGCATGTTAGTTACCAAATACCCAGAACAAAAGGGCAGTTAACACTTTAAAAAACATAAATGGGAAAGATAGGGGATTATAGAAGCAAGTTCTTACCTTGTCGTCTACAAATGCAGCCCAGAAGCGGGCAATGGCTCCGTCGTATGGATCTTTGGGCATCAGACTTGGCGCCTTAGTGTCCCATGCCTCGTCTATGTACTGCACAATAATCATGGACTCGCAAACAGGTTTCCCATTGTGGATGAGCACTGGAATCTTCTTGTGAACAGGGTTTGATTGCAGCAGCAGCTGACTCTTATTTTGCATGTTCTCTTCGATGAACTCGTAATCGAGCCCTTTAAGAGCAAGTGCTATACGGACCCGCAGCACAAAGGGACTGAAACTCGAACCTAGGAGCTTCAGTTGCCCCTTTTCTCCACAAGCCTCCATTGCCATTGCTCTGCTCTGAAAATTCTGGTACTGATCTACCTCTGCTAGGGTTATGAAGCTCTAAGGTCCCTCGGTGAAAATAGAACTACCTGTGCTAGGGGTATGAAGCTCTAAGGCCCCTCGGTGCAAATAGATCGTATACTAGGGTTACGAACCTCTAAGCCCCCTCGGTGCAAATAAATAGGCATCCCCCAGCCACCACCAAGAGTCGGACCACCACTGAGACTTGTGAGGCGATGCCCATCCACAAATAAAACGGTCCAAATAAATGAATGTCGATTTCAACCCCCGATTCCGTACGTGCTTTCCTCACTCGCCACCGGCTCACCGCATACGAGCAAACTAACCGGCGAATTACGCAAAGCATTCAAACGTGACCGGAGACCTTTAAGGGCCGTTGCACGGCATTCTCTCACGGCAGTGTGAACACTCCGAGTTTCCAAATTCCGACCTTATGACCATGTACATTGGAAGCCAATGCACGGCATCGTGTGAACACTACTTTTGGAACACGGTATTTGCAAGTCAAGTATGTTAATTGAAAATTCCGAGAATCCGAGCATTGAAGTTTTTAATTTATCAATGGGAATTGCGCCAACATACTAAATGAGTATTGCTGTGCCTTAACAGAACAAATTTAGGTAAGGGATGATGATTTAACGGAGATTCATTTTTAACTAAGCCTATGACTCCACCCTTAATTTCAGGAAATGGAATATTAATGTGACATTTTTTGAAAAAAAAATTAATTAATTTAGTTATTTTATGGTTTTTTTTAAGTTTAAAATATAGTTAAAATTGTAAATATAAGTTTTTTATACCTGCCTCAGCAAGTATATTGTAATCGATTGCAAGTCAAACCCTTTTGACTTTGTATTAGTTGCTCTCTATCAAAAAAATTAAAATCTGTTTTGTAAAGTATAACTTAGGGATTTGTAAAATATTTTTTTTAATTTTGTTAAAAAACTATTTTGTAAACAACTTATTGGTGGATAGAAGATGATGTAAACTTTGGAATTTGGTATCTGGATTTGAGTTGACATGTGGCAACATGACATCATAATAATAAAACTTAAAAAATAAAAATTATATGCCATTGCCATCTGTTATAGCAAGTGGTACCATCGGAGCCAGCTGTTCTGGTTTTTTTCAGACCTCGGGCCATGAGACGAGGGTGCATTAGCTTGGCAATGTCATCCACAACAACTAAATCGGAGTCGAGGTAAATGATTCTCCCGAGTCAAAGTGATATAATATGAAGCGCAAGTATGGAAAAGTCGCCTGAAGCGTAGCCTTGAGATCACGTTGGCGCTCAGACACCATGAAATGGAAGACTACATTCTCGGGACAAGCAGCATGTTGGAGAATCGATAGAATTTCGGCGAACAATCCTCTCAGATAAGCAACGTCCAGCGTCATGGCTATATGCACGGCCGTGCTATCACATAGCTCTGTATCATCATCTTCTTCTTCTTGAAGTTGAGAATAGCCTGATCTCCATGATGAAGATGCCGAGACGATGCATTCTTTACCATTTCGAAACGCTGGAGCTTCTTGGAAAACCGGCAGGGTCGACGATCGGCGTGGTATATGCAGCCGGTCTAGCAGAATGATGGGAAGCTTGGCGAAACCAGGATCGTCTCTCGCATAATTATTCAATTTAAAGTTAAATTTCATGTCCCGGATGATTCTAGCGGCCACCACGCCAGTCATGCTCAGCTGGATCGAAACCAGAATGCTTGCAAATAGAAAGATAGAAAACGTTCTAGTCCTTCGAATTAGCATCTTTTCCATTAAAACGTGGTTCAGAGGCTTCGATCGGCAAGCCCTAGATATGTGTCTAGACTCTATATAACCTGGAGGCACCAATGCTCCGTGCGGTTAGACATAGCCAGTATTGAGGGAAAAGAAACGGTCAGCATTTGAGATTCAAGATATTCAGGACTACATTAATAAATATCAATTTGACAGAACACCAAAGAAGACAAAGATCCAACTCGTAAAATGCGGCTGAATCCGCTTGCCTGGCCTCGATATGAATGGAAGAGGACAATTGTGCACAAGAACAAGACGTAGGAACGCCAGGACAAACGCAGATTGCACGTCAAGTTGCTATAACCACAAAGTCCACAATGCTTGGGAAGTAGTGGTTGTTAGGTCCGCATTGTGACGAAACTAAATCTTATCACGGTTTTGCGTACAATGCAAAGGAAAGGAACGGAAAGCCAAGCATCACCGTCGACCGGTGAGCAGAGCAGAATTAGCGCGACAAAAATTCCTCTGCAAGCCAAGCAAATTAAGTGTACTTATCAATCTTTTGTTCGATCTTTCCTACTACATGAAATCAAAACAACCTAATAACTTAGAGCCTAACTTAAAGCCATGATTCCTAAGGAACCGGTAAAGCTGTGAGAAGGATGTATCAACAATCACATAGAACTTTATGCAGCATTTCTAACAATATACACAGAATTCCTACAATATACAACAACATTATCCATCTTTCTACATCAAATTAAAACCACCAGGTGAAACTTCTGCACACTGAGGTGTATCATACATGGTTAGCACGTGATCATCATCTTCCTCGAAGAAACCATTGTTAAGGATCTTGACTGCTTCATTATAGACCTGTGTGTTTTCATGAATTTGTAATGCCTCAATATTATCAATGCCACCAACGTCCTCAATTATGCTCACATATACATTAACTTCAGAGATGCCTTCATTCTTTTCAGTCTCGTCAGCTCTCAGTATTTTTTCGAGACCGTGAAGGCAGACTGTTATAGTCCTTGAATCCTGGTAGGTTAGAAGATCACAAAGTGGCTTGATGCAACCCTGAATCGCAAGGTATCTATAATAGAAAAGGGCTCATGTTATCGACCTTAAGACGATGGATGCAGAAAATTACACACGCGAAGAAATTAGAAAAGTTTCGTACTTTATCTATTCCTCGCTTGCAGAAGCAATTGCATTTGAAACCGCCCACGCTACGTCTCTCTTTATATTGAATTCAACATTTGCTAGCAGAGATAAAAGTGGGGGAAATATATTTGCATTGATCACAGCCTGGAATGAAAATGAGTGCAGTCCATTAAAACAAAAGCGTGAGTTATGTTACAGTGGAAATATGACAGTGGTAGCGACTAACACTATAAATCCAAAACGATTCCCACCTGAAGTTGCTCTGTTGTTCCTGCAGTAACATTGGATATTATCCAGCATGTATGTCCTATTATGGTTTTCTTTGTCCTCTTATTTGTGAGAAGATCCAAAAGGCGAGGGAGAACCTTATTGTCAATAACAACCTGCACACAACAAAATATAAGATAAACAATAAAGTAAATCGTGTTTGAACCTCATTGTCAATACCAACCTGCACACAATAAACAATAAAGTAAATCCACTGTGTTTGAATTTGGACTCTTTGTATTATGTCAGACAGTTTATCACAGCCGAAAATGCATTCAACAGATGCAAAATAACAAATGTATTGTATAATTATTTGGAAGAAGTGTGAAAAATGTTTGAAGTAACACCTGAGTTTGCACATCATCGCCAGTGACAAGATTGCACACTGCCTTTAAAGTAGGAGTAACAACAAATGGTGAAGAATGCCTGCGAACATTTCATTTCGACTAATACACTGAGGACCTTATGTATAAAATTATAGTGACACTGGAATTTAAAAATTAACATAAACTAAACTTAACACCAAATTTAAATTAACCATGAAACTATATGTATTAAGTTACTTATAAATACTAAGTGCTTATATTTATTGAGTTATATATAAATACCAAGAGTGCTTATATTTATGTGCGTATCATGATACTCACGACAGAAGCTCCACCAACTTTGGGCAAATGCCAACGTCAATTATTCCTCGAATATTCTCATTGGGGCCATCAGAAATATATGATAGAGCCCAGCATGTAGATGCCAATACTTCCTCTTCTTCTATATGGAGAAGCCACTCCAGGGTAGGCAATGCATATTTCACCTGAAATCGATAAGCAAAAGGCAGAAACTCTTGATGCTATTAAATTCTAACTCTGATCATAGATTTCCATGTTCAACTTTGTAAGACATGGAGTACTACAACATGCATAGATTTCCCACCCAGCGAAACACACTTGAAAATTTACCATATAATTAAAAGTTATTAAACGCCCAATCATTGTAAAAAATAGTCAAATCTACCAATCACAAAGATCTAGAGCTAGATAATAAAATGGATTCTGCTTATCTGATGAAATTGAGGCTGGGGTTTCCCACTAGAAAAGTTTGAGAGAGTCCATGCAGCTGTTCTGATCATTGAAATTGTTACATTCTTCTGAAACTGGGCAAGCACATGCCATAATGC
>LPNX010331513.1:2167-22233 GCA_001517045.1 Pseudotsuga menziesii
CTTATCCTTACAAGCATAGATCCATCTCAAGTTTTGGCACTCTCATTTCTACATTAATTTGATCACTTTACTGACAGAGTTAAGATGGATATAGTTGTGCATGCACCCAATATACCTATCTTTTGTTTAATAAATATTTTATTTATTTTTAAATTAATTTATTTAGTGACCCACAGTTGTTTAATCTTTATAAGTGTAAATTCACGTGTTTAAATGATATGAAATAAAATATTTCCCTTACCATTAATATCTCAACATTATCACGTTTGTACATTATTTTCAGGGATGTAGAATTTAATATGGATTTATTTTGTGATTGTATTTATGCTTATTGAATTTAAAGGTTCACTTTTAGTGCCCAAATTTTAGAATTAAAAAAAAATGTAAATCAAAACTAGTTTTTGTAATAAAAAAAATGATTGAGTTTTTCTTCTTTTCAAATTACTTTTATTCTTACTTTTATTCATATTTGTATAGTGAATTTCATACAATTTTTTGCTTTTACATTTCCATTTTGAATTTAAAGTTACTTATGTTTATAAGTCACCCATGTTTATAAGATTTTAATCATTATAAGTATAGTTTCATCTCAACTATGGATCAAGGGGTGAGAGGGATTGGATTTTTAGACATTCAAACCCTTAATTTTACACTCTAAGAAAGATTTGTACAACAATTTATTTGATCTCTTTATGTGCTTGATAGATTTGAAGTTAAGATGGATCTTTACTAATTTAATTTAATATAATGTTTTACTTTTTCTAGTTTCTTATTATTGTATATAGCTGCATGCAACCAATATACTTATCTTTTGTTTAATAAATAAATTATATTTTATTCTTTTAAAGTTAATTTAGTGAAGGATACACATTCATTTATTCCTTGTCATTATAAATTCATGTACTTAAATTATCATTTGATCTTTTTATATGTTCCATAAATTTAAAGTTAAAATAAATCTACACTAATTATTTTATTATACTATATTTTTTCCTTTTTTTAGTTTTATATTGTATATAATTATCTATACACTCAATGTACTTATCTTTTATTCAGTAAAAAAAATATATTTTATTCTTTTAAATTTATTTACTTAATAATACACATTTACTTATTCAGTATCATTATAAATTCATATACTAAAATATTCACTACCATTAATATCACTAATATTTCAACCTATCTCTTCAAATATTTAAATGTAAAATAATATAAATCTATTTTATAAATGTATTTATGTTTATTAAATTAAAAACAATACTTTAGTACAACCTTAATTCATTGTACTTTCTATAATCCACTAAGGACATTATTTTTAAATGCATTTCCTTGTAAGTGTTTAGTACAATCTTATTTATATTTATATTTTGGTCATATTTTGGAATTAGCCAAAAGCTTCGTTGACATCGACACAATTAGTGTGTTATCTATTTGGATCTTAATGATTTTGGAAGTTTCATCGAGCTTATAAATATTAATCTTATATATATAGTACTAAAAATATGGTTATGTACTTGTAAATGTGGTTGGATATAGAATTATTTTTTCTTCAAAAAATAATGTTTAAGCGTTTATAATTTTAATGTTTTCAATGTTTTTTTTAGACAAAAAGGGTTAGCGTTGTATTAATCGTTTTTTGGTTAACCAGAATCTCCTGCGTATAAACTTGAAGAGGGCTGATGACCTCTAACAGTGCTGCCAGCCTTCTTATGAATTATGACTATCTTGGGAGATAAATCCCACTTGCTTCTAGATCTTTTTCGAGAGAAAGACAAATTTTGCTTACAAGAGTAAGCTCTCACAAACTGTGAGCAGAGAAGAATGCAGAAGCAAAACATTAATTAGTAGGGGAGGAAGAATGCCCCTTAATAAAATAGTCTAACCGCTTCTGAGATCCCAAAAAAATGTTTGAGGATGCTTCCTTTTCCCTACGTTCTTTGTTGGACTTTCGCCCTCTGGTGAGGGGGGAGAAGGGGCTGAGAAGTCTTCAGGGATGAAGCTTCCTTCTGACCCAGTGGAAGGAACTAAGGAAGCTAGTCCTGCTTGGACTGAGGCCTCTTGATCTAACGCTCGAGCATCTCTCTTGGAGCCTGAAGGAAGGCTTGGAGAAGCTTCTTTCGCGGATGGGGCCGCGACAATTGTTTCCCAGGGACGGAAGGACCTAAGGGGGTCTTGCCCTGCACCAGATCTTCTACTGCTTCACACTCTTGTGCTTCAACTTCCTGCAAAACTTCAAAACTGTTTTTGCTTTCCAGCAGAGGAGAGAATGTTGCAGAAGGATCTTGAGGAGGATCCTTTTGCTATTGAGGTTCCTTTCGCCGAGGGGGACGACATCGGTTCGTGACCATCTGGAACTCTTCTTCTTTAGTTGCCTGGGGAACATTTGATTTCTGAGATTCAGAAAGCTTGGGGCATATTTTGGCAAAGTGACCATAGATATGTAAAAAGTTGCATTTGAATGGGATCTGCTCATGATCCAGCTCTTGGATGTGGCTCCATTCGGGCCCAATGTAAGCTTTAGGGCCTCCGGGGGCCCTTTTTCAAGATTTACCTCTACGCAAATGCGGGCACATGAAAACTGGCCCCCTTTTGGATTTGCACTATCTAGGTAGTGCCCTAGCTTATTACCGATGTCCGCAAGAGAGCTTTTCCCCCAAATATGAAGTGGGAGATGAGGCAGTCTTACCTAGACTGGAGTGACTGTTATCTCTACTTCTGGGTTAAAACCCAGAGTCCATAGGGATAAGAACAACCCTCTCGAGCCCATGAAGAATGAACCTGATCGAAAAACAAGATCTCGTTCTTCTTTATTCAGAAAGAGAAAAACAAAATAATCCCTACCAGCTGCAAAGAGAGAGACCTGTCCTTGCACAATAGGATTCCATTGTTCAGCAATCCAAAGCTCTACCGCCTTAGGGCTTGGCCATAGCCTTGTAAACTTGCCGATGAGGGCTCTTTATGAGAGAATGATTGCTTTCTGGCAAGGATCCGAAGGAGAGAGTTCCAAAGAAGGTATCTCATCAATATTTTTCACGAACTTGGAGGGGGGCAAAGAGGCAACCTGAGGAGCAGCTGTATGAACAAGTGCCTTAAAGGCCAGAAGCTGGGCTTCAATCTCCATAATGGGCGCACCCAGCAAAGCGGATCTGACAGCCACTGCACAAACAGGAAAATCCTGACCAGCACAAAACCACAACTTGAGCAAGAAGCAGGCGGTGGCGAGGGACACACCCAGCATAGCGGATCCAGCATGGAACCTTCGGCAAGAGTAGACGGACCTTCGGAGCAGGACGATGGCTAGGGAAACCTTAGCTGCGCATCAGAGAGGAGCAACGCATCTCGGAAAAATTATCGAAACATTTATTCATATGGATGTAACATAAATACACCATAGCTTCATGTTAACACTTGGCCTCCTCCTCATGTCATGGATTATTCACATTATATATTGAATACCTATAACATTCAATTGGTAAAAATGCACTTATAATATTAACTTAACAATTTTGTGAACCTTACAACTTAACTTCTGTCTTGTTTTACTATAATAATATAAGTCATCCACTTGTACTTACCCAACTATACATTGATGGCATTTCCACCATGGAAAACAGTTTTAACTTGAAAGGTATCTCATCAAAGAACTTAGCTGTTCATATTATAATGATCATATGTATGTAATACTCATCATCTATCATTCATTAATGATAACACTTAATATTATTGCTTTAGTTCCTATGGAATATAAACACCCATATACTTCTTGTATGCAAGGTCTTAACAATTATATTTAGTTAACATGAACCATAATCCATTCTTAGCAACATAGAATTATAGAGCATTGGATTGGGTCCAATTAAAGAAGTAAGACATAGTGCAAGAGAGGAACACCAATCTACGTGGTTCACCGCAACAAGGAGCTACGTCCACCAAAAATTGCTAATCTTTTTATTATTTTTAACCAACAAGAAAAGTTAGATTTTGTAGCTTATCAACTGCGATTTACTTTATCTTCCTCGAAGCCTTTTTTACAAAGAACATTTCCAAGACTTCTAGCCTTATCTCAAGACTTACCTCTTTAGTTATGGACTAATAAATACATTCTTTTCACTTTAATTACTCAAGTTTGAGTTGCACAGGATATTAGACATAGCTTACAACATTTGAATTCATAATGTTGGCCTAATCCCTTCTTCTATATAACATTCTTACATATGTTATTCCTGCTAATATGGATGCCCATTAAGAGACAACTAAGGACTTAACATAAGGCACAAATTTGCACAAAAACATTAGTTCTTCATTTTAAAATAAACATTAAATGAAATAAAATATGAAGTATGCAAATCCCTTTTCTGAGGAGGGTGAACCTCAACATGGTTAATAATATACATCAAGGAAAAAATGGAAGGCATCTCATGCAAGAAACTGAACCTAACTTGACACCAACCCATACTTGACAACTGTACATTTCTTTTTATGCCCAGAACGATTTCCAAGTGCGTTGGATAAGGTATAGGTCATTACAAAGTTCAAGGTAAACAATATTGTTGCAATAACAGAAACCCACCAATAAGTTGCAATATATCTATATAGGAAAACTAGAATTAAAACAACATCCCACCAATAAACAATCCAAAATAGTAGCTATCAACAACTATATATAGTCGAATAAAGGAGAAAAAATTAGGACTTGAGCATAATAATAGCATCCCATGACTCTTAAATAAAAAACCTAGAGCGAAACGATTGATAAACAACACTGGAACAAAAAGGAATAGTTTAGGGAATAGTTTATCCAACATAAGAACAAAGGTTTGAATTAGATGAACCAACACGAAATTGACTGCGCAAGACTCAAAATATATAAGTTTGAACTCCAAAAAAGTATGAAACCTTTAGGGACTAGAAAAGGCTTCTTTAATAGAAGAATAGAAACTTGATTGTGTTCATGATAAGCATGTTGAAAAGATATATTTGTAAACTCATAGTGTAGTCTCGTGACTCTCTTCATCCACACCCTAAGAGCGAAAACCTGTAAGTTGCATTTTAAGAGAGCCTGATCATTAATAATCTTTGAGTCGCCCACAACCTATAGAAAAATATATATTTTCAGATATAACATAGAAAAAGACACCACAAAGCAATGAGCTCTCCCCTATTATTTGTGCATTCACCATAGTTGAACATACACTTATGCAGTCTAGTTTTTCTCAAAAACAGGACTACCCAAACCCCATGTTTTATTCTATTATCTTGTGTCACTCCATCAATGAACCCAATTTTCCAATCATAATTGAAAACTTAAGCTTTTTCTATTCCCAAATCTTTGGTCCCCTTGTCCATAAAAGTATCTTTAAACACCCCTACAGCTTTGATACCCACCAAGAAGGCAATTTTTCAGAGAGCCTTCAAAAAAGACTTTGTTTCTGTGCCTCCATACTTCCCTATAGATTAAAAATAGGTAGTTTTTCCCAGGGAAAATAAATTTTGTGTCCAATAGTTAAAGCAAAGGGGCAAAGATGGAAAGGATCAACACTGAGGGGTCTGGAGAGCCCCTTCCACTACCTTCCAGACCATCTTGGTAAAAGAACATCGGATCAGTAAATGGTCCAATGTTTTGCCTTCATTTCCACAAAGGATACTCATGTTTGGACCAAAGCCCCCCTTTTTAAGAATTTGTCCCATATAAGAATTTTGTTCCTTAAGGGAAACCAAATGAAAACATTGATTTTTAAGGGGTCATTCCACTTTCAATGAGGATCAAAACACAGACAATTTTCTACTTCCTTTCCATAGAAGAAAACTTGATAACCCAATTTCGTAGTAACCTTGTTGATCCTCTCATTCCAGGGCCAAGCCAGAGAATTCTCCTTGTCTGAAAGTTGATTACCACTCCTCTCAATACCCATAAGATATCTGCCCCACTATTTTGCAAAATCACGCTAAACACCTAGATCCCATGCTTGCAACCACCCATGATTGCTAGTCATCCTCACGTTTGGACAAGCAACTTGAGAAATAAATTATATACCTTTCTCTTGAAGGACAATCATCAAAGGTTGAAGATGCATACTATGCAAGATCAATGATGAAACTACCAATTGTTTGTTTAATACCCATTTTGTAGAGTTTTTTGGGATGAGGTGTCTCTCATGATTGTAGGAAAATATAGACCAAGTTATCCTTGGTTGACTACCTTTTTCAATGGGTTAATTGATAAGACAATATACACTTTGAAGGTTCTTCAATTTTTATTTATGTATGGAATTTGGTGGACTAGGAACTAGATGGTCTATTAGGATTTGAATTTTAAATTTGTACAGGTAGCACATAAGGTTAGACTATCTTAGAAAGACAATAAATTATATCCAAAAGAGAAAACTACCAGATTTTTAATAAGGCCAGTTATTGAGCTAGATAGACCTTGGGGATTCTTCAATGGATCCGACCAAGGTAGCTGACATATATGTAGAGCAGGGGCTATTATTTATCTAGACTCTACACATTTTCTTTGGTTGAAGTTTTCCCCTAACCAAGACACAGACAACCATGTCAAACTCTATGGTCTCTCGACTTTGTTGAAATATGAAGATGATAGAGGACTAAAATTCTTCTAGGTATTTAGAGATTCAATGCTCCTAATACAATTCGTTAACTAGAAGTGTAGCATTAATAACCTAGTTTTATTCCAATTATGAACCTAGTACTAGAGGTAAAAACATCCTTTGAAGACATTTATTTCACACACATCTATCATGAATTTAATACACAAATTGATGAGTTGTCTAAAGAATCTCTTACCTTACTTGGAAAAAAAATAGAGGGCACACTCTCCTTCTAGCCAAGAACAGATTCTTATACTCATAGAATCTTGGGATCCTACATTATGGTATTACTATGTGAGGATGTGTTATTTGGATGTATAAGGAGATCCATGAATCTACTTTGACATATACAATATGATTTTGGTGATCCTTTTTTGGAATAGTGGTATTTTAGACACTTCAAGAAGATTGTATTTTAATAGGCCCAATGTTGGAGGCATTAAAAGATTGATCGTATTTAGATATTATTATGTCTGATGAGGTGAGCTCAAAGAAATGGAAAGGGATATATCCCATCTTAGGTAGAACTATATATATTTTGATTTCCTTCAAAAAAATATCAAATTTATATATATATATTTTCTTGGATATATAATTTGTTTGAAAATACATTACTACTAATTTTATAAGGTCACATAGTTCTGCTAATTTTTCACTATAAAACTAGGTCAACACGATTAATATGAACGTAGATGGGTCGAAATATCCTAATAAATATTTCTTGTTTGAGTATGACTTTGACAATCAATTTCAAAGCATCTAATTTGACTAGGTTTCCTAAAATAGTGAAGGCAGGTTCTCGGATCAATTTCTTAAAGAATAAAGCTAAAGTCACAACTAAAATTAGATTTAAAGGCTCTTATTTGACTTAGTTTTCTCAAAGAGCAAAGTCAAATTCTTGATTCAAATTCTTCAAAGAGAAAAATCAAACTAAGGATTACATTGAGACTTGAAAGAGAACTTTTTCTTTTTTGAAGAGGAAAAATATGTGACAAACATCACCAGGATACAACTACCTTTCCAAATATAATGTGAGTATTTGGATCATTTGGTGCCTAGGATGTCTAATCATGGGAGATGTAGTATGCCTCTCTAAGACACAACACATTCTAGTGACAGCAAAATCCTCATGATATCTTAATATAAGGACCATAGTATTTGTGGTGCCAATTTCAAAATCATATAAGGAAAATGGACATGTGGAAGATTGTACAAGTTTGATATTCTAAAAGGGAAAAAAAAACTAGTTTTGTTCAAACCTATGGCATTGTAGAGAATACATACTAGGCTAATGCATGATGAAATTTCAGAGATAATCTAAGAGCAAGGTCAGGCACCAAGACAACCTACAAACCAATCTTACAAGGTATGTTAACTTAAAATTTGCAGAAATTTTGAATGAATTATTTATTTTGATTGATGCAAAAGGTGTGATAGATATGAAGTAGAAAATAACTATATTAGTGGGTTCAAATGGAAATATGTGAAGCAAATTTTTCTACACCTATTAAACCTNGATGCAAAAGGTGTGATAGATATGAAGTAGAAAATAACTATATTAGTGGGTTCAAATGGAAATATGGCAAGCAAAATTTCCTACACCTATTAAGCCTCCTAAATGCTCAACCTTGACACGGGATGAACATGATGAATTAAAATTTGTTGTGCATCCATATAAGGATGGTAGTGAAACGAGGAAGCAAAGTAAGTTGAGAGGAATTTATTATGTAGGTTAAGGTTTGCATATTGACGAGATAGGATATGCATATTTACTAGGTAGGATATGGTTTGGAATCCCCAAGGTTGAATGAAACCATGTAAGCAACCCATTACAAACTTGTGGAGGGCGGATTTAACTCAAACCTTGATTTTAGTCACTAAAAGTATAAAGGACAGTTCTTACCCAATCAATAGAATATATATATATTCTAATTTTATATATAATTACAACAAATCAAACTTTGTATATCTCTTTTGTAATAATGTTTCTAGTAAATTATTTTAGGAAAATTAAAANCAACAAATCAAACTTTGTATATCTCTTTTGTAATAATGTTTCTAGTAAATTATCCCAGTAGAAAGAATAAACACTAAGGTGCAAAAAATGAAGGACCATGATCTCATTGGAAATTTCATTGGTTCCTGGTCCACTAAACAAGCCCTTAGAGGGTGGATAGCCACAGAATGGAAACCCAAGACCCATTATGACCTTCAACTCGGCTCAAAGGGATTCTTCACGATAATCTCCCACCATCTGGATGAATATGGTGGAAGATTGAAGATGGAGGGCCATACTTCTTCAACGCAACAAGTTTATACTTAACGAACTAGGTATAAAGATTCAACCCAGAGAAAGTAGACTTCTCATGGTCTCTTGTCTGGATACGAATGTACTCACTCTTGTAGGAATACTGGGATGAGAAAACCCTTAAATAAATAGGTAACACACCGGGGAGCTTTGTTTGTACCGTCAATCAAACAAAAATGAACAAGTACACACTATATGCCAGAATATGCATCTACATGCACATTGTCAAATCCCTTATAGACACCATATTCCTAACCCATGAAGATTCATACTCGATTCATCCCTTATATTATGAACATGTACCCTTTAGATGCCGAAAATGTCATGAACAGGACGATCTATACAGGGACTTCCTACTCAACAATGTTCTCTAAGAATCGTAAGGAGAAGGAAAAAGATGTCGAAGGCTTCCAGAAACTGGGGAAAAAAAGAATAAATCCTCACAAATCGTCTCACGAGAAAAATAAAGAGGAAGTACCAACCACGAGAAATAGCTTTACAGTCCTAGAAAGGCACCTAAAAAAACCAAGACTCAAATCGAGGTCTGGAGGATTCCAACAAAAATATCAGCTAATCAGATCCTTAAAAGAAGCAAGCTCCACAACATACCAATGATATCTTTGAAGATACACAACACCCAACCAACATCACAAAGGAAAAAACTATCATGCGACAAACCACAACCTCAAGCACCATAGATCCATAGGAAATGATGAATGACCACGACCTAGATCTTTTCATGGATGTAGAGATGTGAGAAATAGATTTGGGTGAAATTGATCTTCTTGGAATGGAGGATGCATGTACCAAGAAAGCATACGACTCCGTCCCAGTCTGAAAAATACAGCAGCCGTAGGAATCTCTATCCAAACCCAAAGACAAAAATAAGTTGGGAGTTCATAATCCTCCCCAAAAGGACAAACAAAAAATCAAGTTTGATAACAAAAAGCATGGACGCAAAACAGATCTACATCGGGTAAATCGACTAGGAACCACACTTGTAGAATTAGGGCAATATGATAAGCTCATGGAGTTCTTCTCCACCTCTACACCGGTTATCCAGTGAAGATCATCTCATAGAATGTGAGAGGTCTCAATAGACCCTCAAAACAAATAATGTTGAAGTGGAAGATTCAAAAGGAAAAGCCAGTTGTTATCTTCATCCAAGAAACTAAATGCACCAGTGAAGCCACTCTCAAGCTGATGACCAGGATTTGGAAGGGAATCCATAGTACAACCAATAACTCTAGAGGAGCCTCATGAGGTATTTCCATCTACCAGAACCCTCTTCTCATCTCCCTTAGAAACCTATCTTCCTCGCCTCATTCCATCTTTGCTTTTTTTCACCTCATAGGAACTAATATAAGGGGTCATCTTCTGAATGTCTACGAACCCCAATCAACAAGTAATAAACTGAATCTCTTCAACTACCTTGAATGGTTCACCCAACAACAACCTAATTCCCCCATTATCATGGGAGGGGACTTCAACATGATCACTAAACTTGGAGAAAAAAAGGAGGACTGGAAAATATCTCCAATGAAGACCAAGCCTTCAAAACCACCATAGAAAATAATGCCCTTGTGGATCTTCAGACTTCGTCTAGTTTCTTCACCTGGAACAATAAAAGGGGAGGGTTCACCAGATTTCCAAGCACCTTGTCTACTTCCTAGCCACGGAATGCATACTCACTTTGGGTGGGATTCTTGAGGCCTCTGTTCTCCCCACTCAAGCTTCAGACCATTGGCCAATCTCCCTTTCTTGGCACAACATAGGCACCCCCCTTTGTAATCCTTTCAGATTTGAAAATTTTCGTCTCACACACCCCTCCTTCATGTATAAAGTCAATAGGTGATGGACCAACATGCAAGTCGAGGGAAAATCCAAACTGTCCCCATCATGCATCAAAATTTGAAGCAGCTTAGATCCAACCTCCAACAGTGGAACCACACCACCTTTACCAACATATTCCAAGACAAAAAGGTGATTCGGGACGAATTGGAAAAATGCAGCTCCACATAATGAAATAGCGGTACAATGAGGATATCAAATCCAAGGAGAGAGACCTCCTAGACCAACTGGACATGAGATGTGAGCAGGAGTAAATTCTTTGGAGATAAAAATACAAAGCGAGTTAGCTAAAAGAAAGCGAAAGAAACACAACCTTCTTCCACCGATCCACTGTTAAACACAGGACAGATAACAAAATTGTCAAACTCCACTCTGACGATGGATAGGTCTTGGAGGAGCACATGGATATGGCAAGAGAGCTAACTAGATACTTTAATGACCTACTCACTGAACCTAATCCTTCACGCGAGGTTGCTATCACTCAGGTAACGCAACATATACCCTCCCTTCTAAACAAAGATCATAATGCTTCCTTAATGCAACCAATCAACTTGCAGGAAGTAGAGGAAGTTGTTAATCAGGTGGCGGGAAAGGCTCCAAGTCTGGATGACTTCACAATTAACTTTTTTCGTCATTGGTATCTACTCAAAATGGAGGTTCTGGATCTGGTGGAGGAATCTCGTCAAAAGAAATGGGTACTGCCAGCCCTTAATGCTACTCATTTAAATCCTATTCCAAAATAAATGGGCACTTCAAACCCCAGTAAGTTCCTCCCATATCCCTCTGTAATGTTATTTACAAGATCATTTTGAAGGTGGTTGGCAATCGTCTGAAACCCCTCCTCCCTCTACTCATCTCCCCGGAGCATTCTGGTTATGTGGAAGGAAGAAAAATCCTTAAATGGAATTATCTTAGCACATGAAATCATCCATTCCATAAAAACTATCAAATCCCCTGGTATGCTCCTCAAACTCAATCTCTCTAAAGCTTTTGACAAGATGAGTTGGGATTTTGCTGAAAAAATGCTTCTTGCTTTTGGATTTTTTCAAAAGTGGACCAAATGGATTTTCTCGCTCATCTCCTCTAACTTATTCTCTGTATTTTTCAATGTTTCACACTCCTCCGCCTTTTCACCCTCTCGAGGCCTCCGTCAAGGGGACCCCCTTTCCCATTTTTTGTGCATCCTCATGGCAGAAGGCCTAGGTCATATGCTCCATGCAGTCGTGTCCTCTTGCTCTCTTCGTGGGCTCTCCCTCCATGGGCCACCCCCCAGGATTACCAACAGTTTGTCGATGATAGCGTTCTATTTAGACACCCTTTATCCTTATAGGCTCGCCTCCTCAAGTCCATCCTTGATACCTTATCTGAAGCCTCAAGAACCACTATCAAGCTAGACAAGTCCCATGTCTACTTCTTCAACACAAGTGTCACAACCCAATGCAACATTGCGAGAATTATAACATTGTCAGTTTCTTCCCTTCCCTCTAAGTACTTAGGAGCCCCTTTGTATGACTTCGCCATGATGCACTCCTCCTAGAGAGAACTCTTAGACAAGCTAGAAAGTTGTATCACGTCTTGGACTTTTCACTCTCTAACGCTGGCTAGTAGAACAATCCTTTTAAAAGTTGTACTCCAATCCATGCTTATGTACCTTTTTTCGGTCCTTGTAGCTCCTAAATGGGTTCTAAAGGCCATCAGAAACATGCAAAGATCCTTCCTCTAGGGATGTGATAAATGCAAAAATATATGGCTCTCATCAACTGAAAAAAGGTATTCCTCCCTAAGAGGGAAAGAGGGCTGGGGATCATGGATCCCGAAATCAACAATCAGGTCGTCTTGGCTAAAATCTCGTGGAAATGGATATCTAAGAATGACACATCCTGGAACATAAAATATGGACAAGAAACAGTCCCTAGTCATATGATTATATTTTACAAATATCTCCCGGGATATTCGATATGGAAAGCCACCAACTGTCAAAGGGCCCCCATCCATCAACATAGATTTTGGGAAATCAAAGATGGGAACAACACCCTCTTTTGGTGCGATTCCTGGGAACAACTACCAAACCTTAGAAGCCTCTTTCCGCACCAAGAGCTACAAGAATTCATTCAATCAAATGAGAATTCTTGGGTTAAAGATTACTGGGAAAATGAGGAAATATCCTCTCTCTGCCTTTGGAAGGAGCCTAATAACTAGCCGCAATCATTGGAGCCATACCATCTAGGTATCATATGGCAGGAAATTCTAAGCAAAAAACTAAAATTTAAATAGTGGTCGGATATCATCCGTTGGGGCCACCTTTCGAAAGGTAATTTCTTTGTAAAGGAAGCCTACACTC
Organism: Pseudotsuga menziesii; assembly: GCA_001517045.1. Classification (NCBI taxonomy): domain Eukaryota; kingdom Viridiplantae; phylum Streptophyta; class Pinopsida; order Pinales; family Pinaceae; genus Pseudotsuga; species Pseudotsuga menziesii. The sequence goes on from LPNX010331513.1 coordinate 15,276, forward strand.
TTATCTCTATAGGGTTGGAGGTGCAACCCTCCCCACTCTGGAAAAAAAATTGTAACTCTCTTATTTGGCATAAAGTATCCTCTTTTATCTGGATTCTCTCTCATTGACACATCCTCACTTGGGACAATCTCCTGAAAAAAGGATTCCAGGGGCCTTCCATCTGCATGATGTGCAACATCCAAGAGGAGACAATTGATCATATTTTGGACTCTTGTAATTTCACCAACGTTCTCTAGGACTCCATGGAAAAAATATTCAGAAGAACAAAAAGAGTCAAGGTAATATTATTAATACGTTGCAGCAGTGGAATGAGAACCCCTTGCAAAGAAATATCCTTAACAGTTTCTGGGATCTTACTATGGTGTTCATTGTTTGGAACACTTGGAAGGAGTGTAATCGTAGAATCTTTTAAAACAAAAGAAAATACACTAAAGAAATATGGTAAAACATAAATAATAACCTTGCTAAAAATATTTTTAATAAATATTGGCCTGATACATATTATCCCACCTCCTCGAACAAGAGGAACATCTTGGTCAATTGGAATCTCTTGGCAACAATCTCTATCCTCTTCCCTCAAGGTCACTAGAATGAAAATTGATAGTCCCGATAGTTGGAATCCACCTCCGGAGGGAGTCTTTAAGCTCAAATTTGATGGAGCTTCCAAAGGAAATCCAGGAGAGGCTAGGTTTGGAGGGGCCATCTAAAATCATACGGGCGAGATACTTAGGATTTTTTATGGGATCCTTGGTTATGAAACCAACAATGCAATGAAACTTGAAGGCTTGGTGGAAGGAATATCCCCAGTGAGCAGGATAAGCTTCCCCCCTTTGATTGCAGAAGGGGACTCATAAGTCATCCTATCAATGGCTATAAAAATACACAATGGTTCTCAAATATCCAAGATTTCACCCAATTGGATACTTGAGCATGGAATCAAACACCTGGCGAGCTACCTAACCCAAGATAAGGCCATCACCTTCCATCATGTCAGGAAAAAGGCTAACTCTCTCGTTAATTGCTTGGCTAATGAAGGGGTCAAATGTAACCTACCTTTTCAGGAAGGAGAGTTGAATGGTTCGATGGAAGTTGAATTGGTGTACAAATGTAAGGATATTGTGAACCTGGATGTCTCCCACCCGGATGAAGGTGCCAACTTGTCCCATCGACAATGCATAACATGTCGATTTGGGAGTTGGCTATGTGGCACCACACATGCCAGGGCCATTAAATCCCTACCTCATCCCCCCAACACTTCATCAAGGGTGGGTGAGGACGTCCCTTTCAGAGCGGGATGAGAGCCGAACTTGTTCCATCACCATTAATTTTGGTTTTGATGGCGGTTTCTTTCTATCGTGTGGGCATTGGGACTGTACAACATAATTTGTTAAGGTCGCGAGAGATGGACGTGGAAGGGAGCATTTGGTGGCTCTCTATCGTGCTTGGTGGTATTTGTCTTTTGGATTTTTTCCTTGGCTTCGCTAAGTTGGTTCTCCCTGGAACACAGAGGTTTTAGTTTGCTTCCAGTCTTGCACCAGTAGTGCTCCCCTACGATGCATAATCCTGGCCTGGTTTATACCATGTCGAGGCAAAGAGGAACACTGAGGAGAGGAAGCAGTGGCCGGGGGAAAACTCACTGTGGCTTAAGCTTGATGGTTAAGGAAGACTACGAAGTTGGAATCTACATGCATGTATGGGTCTTGATCTATTACTGGGAGGCTCGTATGGTTAACAAACATCTTGCCATTGGTAGGGGTGGTAGGAAGATCAACCACTATTGGCTTATAAAAAACATTTTTGATTGAGGATATGTTGGAAAATTGGAGCTCGGCTTGCAACATGGTGCTCTCGACCAAAGCCAAGCTAACTTACTTGGACAACCAGCTCAATGGCATGGATACCACCTTTTCCTGGAAGCACCTAGTAACCGGGAAACGATGAGCTAGCAGTATGGAGGTGGGATGCAACATTGCAGAGTGTGGCAAGTTGATGGAAAAGGGGTCTGCTCAGGTTCAAGCAGTGGCCAACAATGTTCCTTTTCCCATCCCCACTACCATCGAACCTCTATTTAAGCGTGTTCGCGATAGCGAGGAATCGAGTGACAACTCTTCTCCCCTTCCGGTAAAAATTCATGCTACCAACTCTAATGAAGGGGGATGGGGCTACCCCATCTCGGAGGATGTTCCCCCTCAATGATTTGTGGTTATTTCTCCTTTGAAGGCTCGACCTCTCGGGCTCAGATTGTCATTTCAAGTCTTTCTGTTACAGTCTCTTTTTTAGTTTTATATTATATTGCGATGAACGGTAGAACTGTGAGGTACATGCCTACTTTTTTTGTCTCCTATGCTTGTAGGCTTTTTTTTGTTATATCATACCATAAGGGTTTGTAATTTTGACTAGTTGGGTTGGTGGTTTCACTATCTAAGGACACACCAAAATCATCATGGACATGTATTCTTTTATCTCTCCGTTTAACAACATTTGCAGGATTACAAAAAAAAATGAATTTGCAAGTTTAATAGAATGCAAGAACAGATATATATGGAGTTAAATAAAAAAATTAACATATTAATTTATGTTATATTTTTAATTACTAATTTTTAAAAATATTATATTAAGAATTTTGAAATGTGAATAGTTTTGGGATTTATTGTAAAAAAATTGGGTTAAATTTTTTTAATATGAATATTTTCTCAAAAAGTAATTCAAATCTTTTAAATGAAGTTCAAATACTCTATCATTATAAATAGTTTATAAACTAACACTTATGTATATGTACAAATATATGTATATGTATGTATGCATATTTGTATAGAGTGGTTTAATGTTATGAATTGTAAGTAGAAAGTCATCCTAGGACTAATTGTTTTTTGGATATTGTGTGGCTCACTAAATGTCTCTAAATTATGAGGAAAAATAAAAATGTTTTCTATAATGTATGTATGTGTTTTTATATATCTTACTTTGTACATGCAATTTGATAATTTTTTCTATTATAATAAATTTTAATAGTTTTACTTAAAATCTTATTTATTTTATTTTTTAAAAGTTATTATTATTTAATTAAAAATAATATACTTATAAAACCTTCTTTTAGATTTGATTTTAGCTCTCCTTAGATTTGATTTTATAATTTGTTTCAAAGAAAAATAATTAAAAATAAATAAATAACCCACAAGGAGGAGAAACAAAATGAAAACAATTTTTTTAGAAAATATTAATGTAAAAAGTAAAATAAAAAATAATGATATAATATTAAAATAAATTATATTATAATATTATAGACATAGTTTTATTAAACATGATATACAATAATTGCAAAACCGATTAATAAAAAATATTTATTAAAATAATTATTATAAAAAAATTAATTTAAAATATTTTATGAACTAATTTTATCAAAACAATTATTGTATATATGAAATTATTTACAATATATCTTGATTAATATTATTAACAAATTTTAATACTTAAATTAATAAAAATATTTAATTGAATGATAATTAATATAATAAAATATTTTTTCATTAATATTTTATTATTATTATTATTATTATTATTATTATATTTTTAAGGTTATGGCTATGGTAGACATCAATTTGATGTATAAGGTTCTTCTCTACGTAATGATTTAACTGCTAAAGGTTAGAGAGGTGTACATCCTATTCCTATCTCCTCAAAATTTAAACGTAATTCTTAAAAAACTGATAAAATATATTTTAAAATTTTAAATTTTTTTAATATAAAGTATATAATCTTGATAAAAGCAAGTTTTTATTTTAATAATAATAAAAAAAACTGCAATGTTTTTTAAAGGAAAAAATATATAAAGAGATAATTACCAAAGTTAAAGTGAAAAGAAAATGGATTTAGACGATATCATTGCATTGTACATATAAAGGTTTATATATAAAATTGAAATAAAAAGGTAATCACTAAAGTTAGAGTGAAGACATTATACATATATCAAAATTGAAGTAAAAAGGTAATCACTAAAGTTATAAAGGTAATCATGATCAAGACATTATACATATAAAGGTAATCACTAAAGTTAGAGTGAAGCACTAAAGTTATAAAGGTAATCATGATCAAGACATTATACATATAAAGGTAATCACTAAAGTTAGAGTGAAGATGAACTTGGAGTTATAATTTAGACTTTTCCATTGCATTCTTTATATAGACAATCACTAAAAACATAATGAATTGGTGTTAAAAATAAAAGTACAAAAGAGTATACTCAACCTATAAAAGAGTATACATGATTTGTATATACAATCACTAAAAACATAATAAAAGTATAGGTGTAAAGAACATAATAAAATGGTATTAAAAATAAAAGTACACCACAATTCTGGCTATTCATAACGTAGGTAATTGTTGATATAATGAGACACCACAATTCCCACAGGTCAGGGCGTCCATTCCCGTAAAGTGGTCTATCTTGCATCTATGATGCAGAGATATTTTCCGTTGAAAAAAAATAAAAAATGAGACACCACAATTGGAATAGAAATCTCATTAATATTAATTCAGAGCTCATACTTTATGTAAATGAGTTGATGTGTATATACTATAATAAATATATATATTTTTTCTATATAAAAGGAATAGTTTTTTTTATATTCATAAGAATTAAAGGTATTGAATATATGACTATATACTATAATAAATATATACATGGACCATTCCATATATGGAGGTTGACATAATGTTATTTTTTAACCAAGTTGCTGCTACATAAGAATTAAATGTACTCAATATATGACTATATATTATAATAAATATATACATAAACCATTCAATATTTGGAGGTTGATATAATGTTTTTTTAAACCAAGTTGTTACTAAAATTGAGATGAAAGTCTTATTCTTAATATTAAATATATATTTTATTTAATATTAAATACATGGAAAAGATTGGGCCAATTTCACCTTTATGAGCATTACATATATGTTGAATTTTAACTTTCCTATTCCTTGCCAATAGGAATGGAACAAGAGGATTTATATCCCACATTCTATATAGTTGCTATTTTCTTATTTTTTAACCATTTGTAGTTGCAAATTTTGTCACCACCTTTTCTTAGTATAATAAGGGACCAACAAAGTTGACTAAGTAGGAGGGTAGTTTTGTAGAGATGCCATTTAGATAAAGACTTTGAAAAAATATTTTAGATAAATTATTGTAAAAATATGAATAAAGTGTAAATAATATTTAAAATATTAAGATTTTTTGATAATAGAATATAAAGTTTATATATATAATTGAATGATATTGTTTACAACNTTTAAATAAAGACTTTGAAAAAATATTTTAGATAATTATTGTAAAAATATGAATAAAGTGTAAATAATATTTAAAATATTAAGATTTTTTGATAATAGAATATAAAGTTTATATATATAATTGAATGATATTGTTTACAACATGAATATATGATCATAGTATAATTCATAGGTGTTATGAGCACAAGTTGAAGATGATCATTAGTGAACAAAGAAACAACTCATTAGGTGATTATGAGTATAATATTTGGCTTCTTTAAAAAAGTTACAAATCAACTCATTAGGTGGTTCCTTTAAACGAATATGAGCATTCGTGAGCACAAAAAGAAACCGATTCCAAATACCACTATGAGCTGGTTAAATTTCAAATGCTAAGTAGTGAGCCACCCCTAAGACCAAACTGTCAAGGTGAAGGGATCATGAACACGATTTAGAGTAGCCCTACCAATTAGCTAGAGGTTCCCCACTATGTCGTCTAGAAATAATATACCATATGAGAACCCCATAATAGCATCCTGACCAACACAAATCTCAACACACGATCCCACTCTCCAATCAAGATAATTGTTAATCAAAGGAAAGGCCAGAGTTAATGATTTCCGCTGATTAGATAACTTTACCATGCTTTTATTTTGGTTTCGAATCCAATCAATGAGAGAAGACCGAGCTATATATTTAAATAGAATCAATCTACTCCACATTTTAAAGACATTCCACAAAGACCTTGCCACCAAAGCCTTACCAAATATATGTATGTCCTTCAACCCCTTCAACCCCCAACCACCTGCATCTTTAGGAAGGGTTATAACTTTCCAGCTAGCTAGATGAAGACCTTTATAGGTACCTTCTCCTCTTCAAAGATAATTTAAACATAATTTTCTATTTTTTCGAGGACCCCTTTTAGGATATGGGCCAACAAGTGCCAATAAAATGGAATGGATTCCAACACAACCTTTATGAACATCGATCTTCCCCATAGATAAAGCCAATAATTACACCATAACTTCATTTTGTGCTCAATCTTTCCAACTAGTCTTGACCACAATAATTATTTGGCTTGAGGTTGAAACCCATGTACTTAAAGCCCTCATAAATATGTTTTGAGTCCTTTGCATGTAGTAAACTTAGGAAAAGTAAATTAAATACAATTGGCTTCATGTTTTGAGTCCTCTACATGTAGTAAGACCTTCCTTGTTGTCACTTTCTAACACTCCCTCTCAACGAGGAAGGGATTCGGTAGCAACCCCAACTTATCCATGAACTTCACAAAAGTGTGTCTGCAAAGTGCCTTGGTGAAAATGTCTACCACCTGCTCATCTGCCTGTATGAACTCTAACCAAATGGTTCACCTCTAAACACAATCTCTCAAGAAGTGGTACCTGATGTCTATGTGTTTGCTCCAGTCATGGAACAATGGATTTTCAAATAGCCTTATGCCACTCTAATTGTCACAGTGAACTACTGTAGCCTCTATCTCACCCTCGAACAACCTTGAAAGTAACTTCCTCAGCCGCATACCCTCACAAGCAACCATGTTGGCTGCCATGTACTCAGCCTCTACCGAGCTCAGTCCAACTGAATTTTAGATATAAGTTATATCATAATTTGGATGTCACGATTTTTTATAAAATAGTATCTAGAGGTTATATCATAATTTGGATATAAGATT
>LPNX010331513.1:23724-38508 GCA_001517045.1 Pseudotsuga menziesii
TTACATGTAAAATAATATAAATCTATTTTATAAATGTATTTATGTTTATTAAATTATATATATATATAAAGCAATTTAGCTAACTTCCATTTAAAAACAATGCTTTAGTACCACCTTAATTCATTGTACTTTCTGTAATCCACAAGGACATTATTTATATTTTTGCACTTTCCTGCTAGAGTGGAATCTTTGGTCATGTTTTGGAATTAGCCAAAAGCTTCGTTGACATCGACACAATTAGTGTGTTATCTATTTGGATCTTAATGATTTTGGAAGTTTCATCGAGCTTATAAATATTAATCTTATATATATTACTAAAAATATGGTTATGTAATTTTAAATGTGGTTGGATATAGAATTATTTTTTCTTCAAAAAATTGGATATAGAATTATTTTTTCTTCAAAAAATAATGTTTAAGTGTTTATAATTTTAATGTTTTAAATGTTTTTAGACAAAAATGGTTAGAGTTGTATTAATCGTTTTTTGGTTAACCAGAATCTGCAACGTATAAACTTGAAGAGGGTTGATGACCTCTAACAGTGTTGTCAGCCTTCTTATGAATTATGACTATCTTGGGAGATAAATCCCACTTGCTTCTAGATATTTTTCGAGAGAAAGACAAATTTTGCTTACAAGAATAAGCTCTCACAAACTGTGAGCATAGAAGAATGCAGAAGCAAAACATTAACTAGTAGGGGAGGAAGAATGCCCCTTAATAAAATAGTCTAGCCGCTTCTAAGATCCCAAAAAAATGTTTGAGGATGCTTCCTTTTCCCTACGTTCTTTGTTAGACTTTCGCCCTCTGGTGAGGGGGGAGAAGGGGCTGAGAAGTCTTCAGGGACGAAACTTCCTTCTGACCCAGCGGAAGGAACTAAGGGAGCTAGTCCTGCTTGGACCGAGGCCTCTTGATCTAACGCTCGAGCATCTCTCTTGGAGCCTGAAGGAAGGCTTGGAGAAGCTTCTTTTGCGGCTGGGGCCGCGACAGTTGTTTCGCGGGGATGGAAGGACCTAAGGGGGTCTTGCCATGCACCAGATTTTCTGCTGCTTCACACTCTTGTGCTTCAACTTCCTGCAAAACTTCAAATCTGTTTTTGCTTTCCATCAGAGGAGAGAATGCTGCAGAAGGATCTTGAGGAGGATCCTTTTGCTGTTGAGGTTCCTTTCACCGAGGGGGACGACATCGATTCGTGACCGTCTGGAACTCTGCTTCTTTAGTTTCCTGGGGAACATTTGATTTCTGAGATTCAGAAAGCTTGGGGCAGATTTTGGCAAAGTGACCATAGACATGGAAAAATTTGCATTTGAATGGGATCTACTCATAATCCAGCTCTTGGATGTGGCTCCATCGGGTCCAATGTAAGCTTTAGGGCCTTCGGGAGCCCTTTTTCAAGATTTACCTCTACGCAAATGCGGGCACATGAAAACTGACCCCCTTTTGATTTGCACTATCCAAGTAATGCCCTAGCTTATTACCGATATCCGCAAGAGATCTTTTCCCCCAAAGATGAAGTGGGAGATGAGGCAGTCTTACCTAGACTAGAGTGACTATTATCTCTACTTCTGGGTTAAAACCCAGAGTCCATAGGGATAAGAACAACCCTCTCGAGCCCATGAAGAATGGACCTGATCGAAAAACAAGATCTCGTTCTTCTTTATTCAGAAAGAGAAAAACAAAATAACCCCTACCAGCTGCAAAGAGAGAGACCTGTCCTTGCACAATAGGATTCCAGTGTTCAGCAATCCAAAGCTCTATCACCTTAGGGCTTGGCCATAGCCCTGTAAACTTGCCGATGAGGGCTCTTTATGAGAGAATGATCGCTTTCTAGCAAGGATCCAAAGGAGAGAGTTCCAAAGAAGGTATCTCATCAATCTTTTTCACGAACTTGGAGGGGGGCAAAGAGGCAACCTGAGGAGCAGCTGTATGAACAAGTGCCTTAAAGGCCAGAAGCTGGGCTTCGATCTCCATAACGGGCACACCCAACAAAGCGGATCTGACAGCCATTGCACAGACGGGAAAATCCTGACCAGCACGAAACCACAACTTGAGCAAGCAGCAGGCAGCGGTGAGGGACACACCCAGCATAGCGGATCCATCATGGAACCTTCAGCAAGAGCAAACAGACCTTTGGAGCAGGACGATGGCTAGGGAAACCCTAGCCGTGCATCAGAGAGGAGCAACACATCTCGGAAAAATTATCAAAACATCCATTAAATCACATTCAATTTTAATGTTTTCAATGTTGGTAACATGTTCAAACTTCATTTACTATTTTGATAGACGTCGTAGAATTTTTTTATCTTTAATTTTAACTAAACAAATTCTAAAGGTTAATACTTTTATCATATGATAAGATGGAACATTGATAAGGTATCTTTCTATTTGAATTTCTTTCTAATAACTTTTACTATAAATGGTACAAACCTTTAATTATAATAGGCCATATCATAATTTCTATGATATCTTTGGATATATTTATTTATTACCACACATTTAATTCTAAATAATTTAAACTTCACTCTCGTAGCTTCTAGCCACATTATTATGCATATTCCTTTTAAGCATCTAGGAGTATGGATACACCTTAAATACACAATTGATATTTATATAAAGCTTTCAGTTTAATATATTTATTCGTATGGATGTAACATAAATACACCATACCTTCATGTTAACACTTGGCCTCCTCCTCATGTCATGGATTATTCACATTATATATTGAATACCTATAACATTCAATTGGTAAAAATGCACTTATAATATTAACTTAACAATTTTGTGAACCTTACTACTTAACTTCTGTCTTGTTTTACTATAATAATATAAGTCAACCACTTATACTTACCCAACTATACATTGATGGCATTTCCACCATGGAAAACAATTTTAACTTGAAAGGTATCTCATCAAAGAACTTAACTGTTCATATTATAATTATCACATGTATGTAATACTCATCATCTATCATTCATTAATGATAACACTTAATATTATTGTTTTAGTTCCTATGGAATATAAACACCCATATACTTCTTGTATGCAAGGTCTTAACAATTATATTTAGGTAACATGAACCATAATCCATTCTTAGCAACACAGAATTATAGAGCATTGGATTGGGTCCAATTAAAGAAGTAAGACATAGTGCAAGAGAGGAACACCAATATACGTGGTTCACCCCAACAAGGGGCTACGTCCACCAAAAATTGCTAATATTTTTTATTATTTTTAACCAACAAGAAAAGTTAGATTTTGTAGCTTATCAACTGCGATTTACTTTATCTTCCTCTAAGCCTTTTTTACAAAGAACATTTCCAAGACTTCTAGCCTTATCTCAAGATTTACCTCTTTAGTTATGGACTAATAAATACATTCTTTTCACTTTAATTACTCAAGTTTGAGTTGCACATGATAGAAGACATCGATTACAACATTTAAATTCATAATGTTGGCCTAATCCCTTCTTCTATATAACATTCTTACATTTGTTGTCCCTACTAATATGGATGCCCATTAAGAGACAACTAAGGACTTAACATAAGGCACAAATTTGCACAAAAACATTAGTTCTTAATATAGAGACCAAGCTTCATTTTAAAATAAACAATTTTAAAATAAACATTAAATGTAAATAAAATATGAAGTATGCAAAGCCCTTTTCTAAGGAGGGTGAACCTCAACCTGGTTAATAATATACATCAAGGAAAAAATGGAACACGTCTCATGCAAGAAACTGAACCTAACTTGACACCAACCCATACTTGACAACTGTACATTTTTTTATTATGCCCGGAACGATTTCCAAATGCGTTGGATTAGGTATAGGTCATTACAAAGTTCAAGGTAAACAATATTGTTGCAATAACAACAACCCATGAATAAGTTACAATATATCTATATAGGAAAACTAGAATTAAAACAACATCCCACCAATAAACCATCCAAAATAGTGGCTATCAACAGCTATATATAGTCTAATAAAGGAGAAAAAATTAGGACTTAAGCATAATAATAGCATCCCATGACTCTTAAATAAAAAAACTAGAGCGAAACGATTGATAAACAACACTGGAACAAAAAGGAATAGTTTATCCAACATAAGAACAAAGGTTTGAATTAGATGAACCAACACGAAATTGATTGTGCAAGACTCAAAATATATAAGTTTGAACTCCAAAAAAGTATGAAACCTTTTGGAACTAGAAAAGGCTTCTTTAATAGAAGAATAGAAACTTGAATGTGTTCATGATAAGCATGTTGAAAAGATATATTTGTAAACTCATAATGTAGTCTCGTGACTCTCTTCATCCACACCCTAAGAGCGAAAACCTGTAAGTTGCATTTTAAGAGAGCATGATCATTAATAATCTTTGAGTCGCCCACAACCTGTAGAAAAAGATATATTTTCAGATATAACATAGAAAAAGACACCACAAAGCAACTAGCTCTCCCCTATTATTTGTGCCTTCACCATAGTTGAACATACACTTATGCAATCTAGTTTTTCTCAAAAACAGGACTACCCAAACCCCATGTTTTATTCTATTATCTTGTGTCACTCCATCAATGAACCCAATTTTCCAATCATAATTGAAAACTTAAGCTTTTTCTATTCCCAAATTTTTGGTCCCCTTGTCCATAAAAGTATCTTTAAACACCCCTACAGCTTTGATACCCACCAAGAAGGCAATTTTTCGGAGAGCCTTCAGAAAAGACTTTGTTTCTGTGCCTCCATACTTCCCTATAGATTAAAAATAGGTAGTTTTTCCCAGGGAAAATAAATTTTGTGTCCAATAGTTAAAGCAAAGGGGCAAATATGGAAAGGATCAACACTGAGGGGTCTGGAGAGCCCCTTCCACTACCTTCCAGACCATCTTGGTAAAAGAACATCGGATTAGTAAATGGTCCAATGTTTTGCCTTCATTTCCACAAAGGATACTCATGTTTGAACCAAAGCCCCCCTTTTTAAGAATTTGTCCCATATAAGAATTTTGTTCCTTAAGGCCAACCAAATGAAAACATTGATTTTTAAGGGGCCATTCCACTTCCAATGATGATCAAAACGCCGACAATTTTCTACTTCCTTTCCATAGAAGAAAACTTGATAACCCAATTTCGTAGTAACCTTGTTGATCCTCTCATTCCAGGGCCAAGCCAGAGAATTCTCCTTGTCTGAAAGTTGATTACCACTCCTCTCAATACCCATAAGATATTTGCCCCACTATTTTGCAAAATCACGCTAAACACCTAGATCCCATGCTTGCAACCACCCATGACTGCTAGTCATCCTCACGTTTGGACAAGCAACTTGAGCAAGAAATTATATACCTTTCTCTCGAAGGACAATCACCAAAGGTTGAAGATGCATACTATGCAAGATCAATGATGAAACTACCAATTGTTTGTTTAATACCCATTTTGTAGAGTTTTTTGGGATGAGGTGTCTCTCATGATTGTAGGAAAATATAGACCAAGTTATCCTTGGTTGACTACCTTTTTCAATGGGTTAATTGATAAGACAATATACACTTTGAAGTTTCTTCAATTTTTATTTATGTATGGAATTTGGTGGACTAGGAACTAGATGGTCTATTAGGATTTGAATTTTAAATTTGTACAGGTAGCACATAAGGTTAGACTATCTTAGAAAGACAATAAATTATATCCAAAAGAGAAAACTACCAGATTTTTAATAAGGCCAGTTATTGAGCTAGATAGACCTTGGGGATTCTTCAATGGATCCGACCAAGGTAGCTGACATATATGTAGAGCAGGGGCTATTATTTATCTAGACTCTACACATTTTCTTTGGTTGAAGTTTTCCCCTAACCAAGACACAGACAACCATGTCAAACTCTATGCTCTCTCGACTTTGTTGAAATATGAAGATGATAGAGGACTAAAATTCTTCTAGGTATTTAGAGATTCAATGCTCCTAATACAATTCGTTAACTAGAAGTGTAGCATTAATAACCTAGTTTTATTCCAATTATGAACCTAGTACTGAGGTAAAAACATCCTTTGAAGACATTTATTTCACACACATCTATCATGAATTTAATACACAAATTGATGAGTTGTCTAAAGAATCTCTTACCTTACTTGGAAAAAAAATAGAGGGCACACTCTCCTTTTAGCCAAGAACAGATTCTTATACTCATAGAATCTTGGGATCCTACATTATGGTACTACTATGTGAGGATGTGTTATTTGGATGTACAAGGAGATCCATGAATCTACTTTGACATATACAATATGATTTTGGTGATCCTTTTTTGGAATAGTGGTATTTTAGACACTTCAAGAAGATTGTATTTTAATAGGCCCAATGTTGGAGGCATTAAAAGATTGATCGTATTTAGATATATTATGTCTGAAGAGGTGAGCTCAGAGAAATGGAAAGGGATATATCCCATCTTAGGTAGAACTATATATATTTTGATTTCCTTCAAAAAAATATCAAATTTATATATATATTTTCTTGGATATATAATTTGTTTGAAAATACATTACTACTAATTTTATAAGGTCACACAGTTCTGCTAATTTTTAACTATAAAACTAGGTCAACACGATTAATATGAACGTAGATGGGTCGAAATATCCTAATAAATATTTCTTGTTTGAGTATGACTTTGACAATCAATTTCAAAGCATCTAATTTGACTAGGTTTCCTAAAATAGTGAAGGCAGGTTCTCGGATCAATTTCTTAAAAAATAAAGCTAAAGTCACAACTAAAATTAGATTTAAAGGCTCTTATTTGACTTAGTTTTCTCAAAGAGCAAAGTCAAATTCTTGATTCAAATTATTCAAAGAGAAAAATCAAACTAAGGATTACATTGAGACTTGAAAGAGAACTTTTTTCTTTTTTGAAGAGGAAAAATATGTGACAAACATCACCAGGATACAACTACCTTTCCAAATATAATGTGAGTATTTGGATCATTTGGTGCCTAGGATGTCTAATCATGGGAGATGTAGTATGCCTCTCTAAGACACAACACATTCTAGTGACAACAAAATCCTCATGATATCTCAATAAACATGATTATCGCTAAGAAGCGGACATACTTTATCTCTTACCAAACTTGTAGAGAGTGACGACTCTTACTTAAGATATTGTGCCACAACAACCCTACTAGGTGAGCACTTTGCTAGTGAGAAGTTGTTATAATTCATACTCTAAGACAAAATAGTGGTTCCATCCTTAAATTATATGTACTTTGCCTACTTTATAATAGCACCCTACTGTTTGCACAAGTGCTCCTTCTAGCATGTTCAACCCCAATCTAGACACAACACATTCTAGTGACAACAAAACCCTTGTAATATGTTAATAAATCCGGGTATTGTAAGAAAGGGCCACACTTTATCTTTTTCCAAACTAGCAGAGAGTGACAACTCTCACTTTCACTATATTTTATTTCATGATGTTTCAAACAATGAAACTTGGAGGAGACTCAAAGGACATAGTGAAATATATCGGGTACATGTTTTAGGTGTCGATTCATTACATATTTGGTGTTATACCCTGTGGAAGTTAGGTTTTTGACTAGTCCAAAAGCTAGTCTCAAACACATGTTCTGGGTAAAACTATTATATATGAACCTTGAGAGGTCCAAATTGAATGAGACTTGTTGAAAAATAAAGAAGATGGACCATAGTATTTGTGGTGCCAATTTCAAAATCATATAAGGAAAATGGATATGTGGAAGATCGTACAAGTTTGATATTCTGAAAGGGAAAAAAAAAACTAGTTTTGTTCAAACCTATGGCATTGTAGAGAATACATACTAGGCTAATGCATGATGACATTTCAGAGATAATCTAAGAGCAAGGTCAGGCACCAAGACAACCTACAAAACAATCTTACAAGGTATGTTAACTTAAAATTTGCAGAAATTTTGAATGAATTATTTATTATGATTGATGCAAAAGGTGTGATAGATATGAAGTAGAAAATAACTATATTAGTGGGTTCAAATGGAAATATGTGAAGCAAATTTTTCTACACCTATTAAACCTCCTAAATGCTCAACCTTGACACAGGATGAACATGATGAATTAAAATTTGTTGTGCATCCATATAAGGATGGTAGTGAAACGAGGAAGCAAAGTAAGTTGAGAGGAATTTATTATGTAGGTTAAGGTTTGCATATTCACGAGATAGGATATGCATATTTACTAGGTAGGATATGGTTTGGAATCCCTAAGGTTGAATGAAACCATGTAAGCAACCCATTACAAACTTGTGGAGGGCGGATTTAACTCGAACCTTGATTTTAGTCACTAAAAGTATAAAGGACAGTTCTTACCCAATCAATGGAATATATATATATTCTAATTTTATATATAATTACAACAAATCAAACTTTGTATATCTCTTTTGTAATAATGTTTCTAGTAAATTATTTTAGGAAAATTAAAAATTGATAAATTTTATTATAGGATAAATTTCATTTTTAAAAGTGTTTCTACCTCAAAACATTTGATCCCTTTCAATATTTATAATTATGGAATTAAAATTTATTTATTATAATATATATAATATGCAGAAAAATAATGGGAGTGATGAGTGTATCTCAAGCATTCATAAAAGTAAAATGAGTTTTGAAGTAATGAATTTGCAAGCTTGGATGGTGGATTTGTAACATAAGAGCTGCTAGGGTTTGCTTCTAGGATTTTCTCTAGACGTTTTTCAGGCCCTGCTCAGTATCATAGGATCACCCTGGATGCTTGCCATCCGTCTGGCGACCCTGAGACAAATAAATGGAGGTTGTTAGGGGAGGGGCTGAAGGACCCTCCTAGTTGCACCCTGAAGCGTAAGATACCAATGGAAATCCAGGCGTGAGATCCATTACCTCACTAGAACAAATACTTGCATTGCCCGTACAGAGGATCGACCTTGCCTCAATATCCCAGTAGAAAGAATAAACACTAAGGTGCAAAAAATGAAGGACCATGATCTCATTGGAAATTTCATTGGTTCCTGGTCCACTGAACAAGCCCTCAGAGGGTGGATAGCCGCGGAATGGAAATCCAAGACCCATTATGACCTTGAACTCGGCTCAAAGGGATTCTTCACAATAATCTTCCACCATCTGGATGAATATGGTAGAAGATTGAAGATGGAGGGCCATACTTCTTCAACGCAACGAGTTTATACTTAACGAACTGGGTATAATAAAGATTCAACCCAGAGAAAGAAGACTTCTCATGGTCTCATATCTGGATACGAATGTACTCACTCCCGCAGGAATACTGGGATGAGCAAACCCTTAAATAAATAGGTAACACACTGGGGAGCTTTGTTTGTACCGTCGATCAAACAAAAATGAACAAGTACACACTATATGCCAGAATATGCATCTACATGCACATTGTCAAATCCCTTCCAGACACCATATTCCTAACCCATGAAGATTCATACTGGATTCATCCCTTATATTATGAACATGTACCCTTTAGATGCCGAAAATGTCATGAACACGACGATCTATACTGGGACTTCCTACTCAACAATGTTCTCTAAGAATCGTAAGGAGGAGGAAAAATATGTTGAAGGCTTCCAGAAACTGGGGAAAAAAAGAAGAAATCCTCACAAATAGTCTCACGAGAAAAATAAAGAGGAAGTCCCAACCACGAGAAATAGCTTTGCAGACCTAGAAAGACAATTGAAAAAACCAAGACTCAAATCGGGGTCTGGAGGATTCCAACAAAAATATCAGCCAATCATATCCTTAAAAGAAGTAAGCTCCACAATAGACCAATAATATATCTGAAGATACACAGCACCCAACCAACATCACAAAGGAAAAAACTATCATGTGACAGACCACAACCTCAAGCACCATAGATCCATAGGAAATGATGGATGACCATGGCCCAGATCTTTTCATGGATGAAGAGATGTGAGAAATAGATTTGGGCGAAATTGATCTTCTTGGAATGGAGGATGCATGTACCAAGAAAGCATACGAATCCATCCCAGTCTGAAAAATCCAGCAGTTGTAGGAATCTCTATCCAAACCCAAACCCAAAAATAAGTTGGGAGTTCATAATCCTCCCCAAAAGGACAAACAAAAAATCAAGTTTGATAACAAAAAGCATGGGCGCAAAATAGATCTACATCGGTTAAATCGATTGGGAACCACACTTGTAGAGTTAGGGAAATATGCTCAGCTCATGGAGTTCTTCTCCACCTCTACACCGGTTATCCAGTGAAGATCATCTCATAGAATGTGAGAGGTCTCAATAGACCCTCAAAACAAAGAATGTTGAAGTGGAAGATATAAAAGGAAAAGCCAGTTGTTATCTTCATCCAAGAAACTAAATGCACCAGTGAAGCCACTCTCAAGCTGATGACTAGGATTTGGAATGGAATCCAGAGTACAACCAATAATGCTAGAGGAGCCTCCTGAGGTATTGCCATCAACTGGAACCCTCTTCTCATCTCCCTTGGCAACCTAGCTTCCTCGCCTCATTCCATCTCTGATTTTTTTCACCTCATAGGAACTAATATAAGGGGTCATCTTCTGAATGTCTATGTACCCCAATCAACCAGTAATAAACTGTAGCTCTTCAACTACCTTGAATGGTTCACCCAACAACACCCTAATTCCCCCATTATCATGGGAGGCGACTTCAACATGATCACTAAACTTGGAGAAAAAAAAGGAGGACTAGACAATATCTCCAATGAATACCAAGCCTTCAAAACCACCATAGAAAATAATGCCCTTGTGGATCTTCAGACTTCGTCTAGTTTCTTCACCTGGAACAATAAAAGGGGAGGGATTCTCCAGATTGCCAAGCGCCTTGGCCACTTCCTATCCACGGAATGCATACTCACTTTGGGTGGGATTCTTCAGGCCTCTCTTCTCCCCACTATAGGGTCGGACCATTGGCCCATCTCCCTTTCCTGGCACAACATAGGCACCCCCCTTCATAATCGTTTCAGATTTGAAAAATTCTGTCTCACACACCCCTCCTTCATGTATAAAGTCAGTAGGTGATGGACCAGCATGCAAGTCGAGGGAAAATCCAAACTGTCCATCATGCATCAAAATTTGAAGCAGCTTCAATCCAACCTCCAACAGTGGAATCACACCACCTTTACCAACATATTCCAAGACAAAAAGGTGATTCGGGACGAATTGGAAAAAATGCAGCTCCACATAATGAAATAGGGGTACAATGAGGATATCAAATCCAAGGAGAGAGACCTCCTAGACTAACTGGACACGAGATGTGAGCAAGAGTAAATTCTTTGGAGACAAAAATACAGAGTGAGTTGGCTAAAAGAAAGCGAAAGAAACACAACCTTCTTCCACCGATCCATTGTTAAACACAGGACAAATAACAAAATCGTCAAACTCCACTCTGAATATGGATAGGTCTTGGAGGAGCACATGGATATGGCAAGAGAGCTAACTAGATACTTCAACGACCTGCTCACTGAACCTAATCCTTCACACGAGGCTGCTATCACTCAGGTAATTCAACATATACCCTCCCTTCTAAACAAAGATCATAATGCTTCCTTAATGAAACCAATAAACATGCAAGAAGTAGAGGAAGTTGTTAATAAGATGGTAGAAAGAAAGGCTCCAAGTTCGGACGACTTCACAATTAACTTTTTTCATCATTGGTATCTACTCAAAATGGAGGTTCTGGATCCGATGGAGGAATCTCGTCAAAAGAAATGGGTACTGCCAACCCTTAATGCTACTCATTTAAATCATATTCCAAAATAAATGGGCTCTTCAAACCCCAGTAAGTTCCTCCCATCTCCCTCTGCAATGTTATTTACAAGATCATTTTGAAGGTGGTTGGCAATTGTCTGAAACCCCTCCGCCCTCTACTCATCTCCCCGGAGCATTCTGGTTATGTGGAAGGAAGAAAAATCCTTGATGGAATTATCTTAGCACATGAAATCATCCATTCCATAAAAACTACCAAATCCCTTGGTATGCTCCTCAAACTCGATCTCTCTAAATATTTTGACAAGATGAGTTGGGATTTTGCTGAAAAAAAGCTTCTTGCTTTTGGATTTTTCCAAAAGTGGACCAATTGGATCATCTCGCTCATCTCCTCTAACTTATTCTCTGTATTTTTCAATGGTTCACCCTCCTCCGCCTTTTCACCCTCACGATGCCTCCGTTAAGGGGACCCCCTTTCCCATTTTTTGTCCATCCTCATGGCGGAAGGCCTAGGTCATATGCTCCATGCAGTCGTGTCCTCTTGCTCTCTTCGTGGGCTCTGCCTCCATGGGTCGCCCCCCAGGATTACCAACAGTTTGTCAATGATAACATTCTATTTGGACACCCTTTATCCCAAGAGGCTTGCCTCCTCAAGTCCATCCTTGATACCTTATCTGAAGCCTCAGGAACCACTATCAAGATAGACAAGTCCCAGGTCTATTTCTTCATCACAAGTGTCACAACCCAATGCAACATTGCTAGAATTATAAGGTTCTCAGTTTCTTCCCTTCCCTCCAAGTACTTAGGAGCCCCTTTGTAAGACTCCATGTTATAGCTGATTTCACCACTCCAGGTGAATCACACTTTGTATGGCCTACCCCTATCCCGCTGCAGACTCCTTAGACCCCATGGACCATTTTTTGTCCTTTGATGTTTCCTTGATCATCCCTAAAATCATGTGAAAAATGATACACGCTACTTTTAAACCTATAAGCGTGTATATACACGGGATTGACCACTAAAACCGCATACATCGGGATGTGTACAAAATCCAAATCCTTTTGGAGTTTTCCTTGACATGGATCCGACTCACTTGACTCCTGGCCTTTCCTATGCCTTGAGATCGCTCGGATTCAACCTTTCATTACCCCTTTGAAAAGCTATATAAGGAACTCTATGGTACATTGAAGGCATATGAGAGAATTGAGAGCAAAGAAACTATAGTCCATTGTTGCCGGAACTTATGCTTGAGTCTGCATCCCTTTGTCCCTTGGAGCACTAGTGTGTTCTTCCCAAGCTTTCCTTTTGCTTATGAGCTTGCTATTGAGAGATGGAGGATTGAGGTGGTGGAGGCCCAAGTGGGGGATTAAGTTTCTCTGGTTCGCAGACATGCCATCAGAGGTTGTATCTTGTAATCTCTGATTCATATTAATAGAAATATATTTTCCTATCCAATAATGTGTGTTTGAATGAATATTTTATCCATGGGATTATGTCAAATGCTTGTACATTATTGATTATATATGGTAGAATAGATCTAACACCATGATATATAGAATGCTTTTATTGTTTACTTGTTGTTGAGGAAGTAATCTATCATTTCAAGCCGAAGTTGGAAAGCTCAACGGGGATCTACTTCAACCGTCCAGAATAAGGTACGAGATCTGATCCTTTAGTGTTAGACATTTATTTTCTATTGCATATTGGAAAGGATTGATTTCTGGACTCAAGTTGTCTATTGTGGTACCCCAAGCCATAGGAATTTCTCTCTGTAACACTCCACCATGATGCACTCCTCCTAGAGAGAACTCTTAGACAAGCTAGAAATTTGTATCATATCTTGGAATTTTCACTCTCTAAACCTTGCTAGTAGAACAATCCTTTTAAAAGTTGCACTCCAATCCATGCTTCTGTACCTTTTTTCGGTCCTTGCAGCTCCTAAATGGGTTCTAAAGGCCATTAGAAACATGCAACGATCCTTCCTCTGGGGATGTGATAAAAGAAAAAATATATGGCCCTCATCAACTGGAAAAAAGGTATTCCTCCCTAAGAGGGAAGGAGGGCTAGGGATCATGGATCCCGAAATCAACAATCAGGTTGTCTCGGCTAAAATCTCGTCAAAATAGATATCTAAGAATGACACATCCTGGAACACAAAATATGGACAAGAAACAGTCCCTAGTCATATGATTATATTTTACAAATATCTCTCGGGATATTCGATATGGAAAGCGACCAACCGTCAAAGGGCCCTCATCCATCAACATATATTTTGGGAAATCAAAGATGGGAACAACACCCTTTTTTGGTGCGATTCCTGGGAACAACTACCAAACCTCAGAAGCCTCTTTCTGCACCAAGAGGTACAAGACTTCATTCAAACAAATGAGAATTCCTGGGTTAAAGATTACTGGGAAAATGAGGAAATATCCTCTCTTTTCCTTTGGAAGGAGCCTAATAACTGGCCGCAGTCATTGGAGCCATACCATCTAGGTATCATCTGGAAGGAAATTCTAAGCATAAAACTAAAATTTAAATAGTGGTCGGATATCATCCGTTGGGGCCACCTTCCAAAAGGTAATTTCTCTATAAAGGAAGCCTACACTCTTATCTCTATAGGGTTGGAGGTGCAACCCTCCCCACTCTGGAAAAGAAATTGTGACCCTCTTATTTGGCATAAAGTATCCTCTTTTATCTGGATTCTCTCTCATTGACGCATCCTCACTTGGGACAATCTCCTGAAAAAAGGATTCCAGGGGTCTTCCATCTGCATGATGTGCAACATGCAAGAGGAGACAATTAATCATATTCTGGACTCTTGTAATTTTACCAACGTTCTCTGGGACTCCGTGTAAAAAATATTCAGAAGGACAAAAAGAGTCAGGCGTAATATTACTGATACGTTGCAGCAGTGGAATGAGAACCCCTTCCAAAGAAAGATCCTTAACAGTTTATGGGATCTTACTCTGGGGATCATTGTTTGGAACACTTGGAAGGAGCGTAATCATAGAATCTTTGAAAACAAAAGAATATCCACTAAAGAAATATGGTAAAACATAAACAATAACCTTGCTAAAACCCA
>LPNX010331534.1:0-18671 GCA_001517045.1 Pseudotsuga menziesii
CAAATGCTGGAGTATTGGCAGTAGCAAATGACACACTGCTTCCCCCAAATGATGGAGCACTAGCTGAACCAAATAAGGAGCTGCTTGCACCAAATGAGGAAGAACTGCTAGATCCAAATGTACTCCCAGAAACAAATGAAGGAGTGATACCAGAAACAAATGGAGAAATGCTTCCAGAAGCGAATGCAGGAGTGCTGCCACAACCAAATGAAGGGGTACTCCCAGTGGCAAATGAAGATGTAGTATTTGAAAAATGAAAAAATAATGGAAGTAAACTTATCAACATAATGGAATCCAACTTTCCTTCAATCCTCAACAAAAAATGAAAGCAATTCAAATTCAAAATAATGCAAACCATTTCTATAATATTAAAATAGTAAACTTGATCCTAAATCAAGAACTAAAAAAACAAATTTGGAACGACAACTAGAATTATGACATTGTTGAAAAGAAAACTACTATTTACAAATTATCTACCTTAATGGAAACTAACTAAAGCTACCTTTAGCTATGGCACTGCACGTAAAATTGCGCAGCCATGCAAATGTCTTAAATAACCTGTTCTTCCATTGCTAAAAATGATCAAATGTCTTCAATAATCTGTTGTTCCATTCCTAAAATGATCAAGATATATTTAACAAAATTAGCTTATCATTAGCTCAAACTTCTCTACCTGGACCCAAATAATAGGAAAAGAATATCTGTGGAGGCTTGGTTGAAAAATCTTTTGTACAAAATAATGCCTTATAACAGAACATACTACTGTTAAAAAGCTGCTAGATATTATTGGCAGAGTCACTTACTCTCTGCTGAAAATGTTTTGTGACTATGGCTCTTGACTTAAATTCTGGAAAATCTCTGAAAGCATCTGTCTTACAAGTTTGGATGCGGCAAATTAACTAGTTTTCCAAATCACAAAATGTTTCAAATCTTTTAAAATCAGAAAACCCACCAAATTCCACAAAATTTCACAACGATACAGGAATGGGTCCTCAGTCAATATTGCAGAAATCCATAAGCGGCCACACTCAAAGTAAACGTGAATAAAAAGAAGGCAAACTTTTCATTCTTCAAATGCATTTGAAAAAATCAAAATGGAAGAGAATATTTTTTCTACCCTCAGCAATGTAAGTTGTCCTCCAGTGGAACTTAACAGCACACAATTGGTTTGCTGGTAAAAGAAATGAACTCAAGCAAGGAGGTTAACTTATCTATTAAAGAGCATCTACTTACAAGTGCAACTGATATCGTGGAATGCCTAAGAATGGATCCTAGTAAAGTCATTTTGCTTAAGTTTTATTTGGGGAACACTGAGGACTCATTGATGTTGAACCAATCCAACAAGTTCCGGGAATTTCTTGGAGGCAATGGTAACTTTTTGCCTTTAATTGATGCTTTGGATGGATGCCATAATGAGTCAGTGAATACGAAGGTGCTACAGCTGTTTGTTAATATTTTAACAGGTGATCCGAGTTATATTAACTTGAAACACACCTTGCAAGAAAAGTTCTTATTGATGGATTCATCTTCTTTGGCTTCATGGCTAGAAAAAATGCTGCTAGGATATATTGCTCAATCAGGGTTAAATATTTGAAAATTTGAAAAATAAATATATATCTTTGTAATTTTTTGAAGTTTAGTCTCTAAGAAAAATTAGAAAGCCCCCAACAGATTGTGTATATATGTATTCTGCACACCTCAGCCCTGGACGACCAAAAATCTTATTTTCTTAGAAGTGCTATAATGGCCTTGTAATACATTGAGGTAGAGCCTTTATATATCTGCATGGTTTTGAAAGCATCTGTATGTGTGCGAGGCAGATTTGGATAGAGGGGCTTGGATAATTTCCTAGCCAAGTTGCTCCACCAATTGACATAATCCTTGATCGCAAATTTTGGAAAGATCTCTTGAGGCAGAAGCTCACAAACTCTTTTGAAGGATGGATTTGTTGAGAGATTTGAGACTAATTTTTGCTTAAGGTCTTCTAAGCTCTAAAGTTGTGATTTTGATAGTCATATAGGTCTAAGAGGAGACCAAGGCCTTTATTACTAAATCCTTTTGGCTTTGAACCAAGGATATTCTACCAGACAACAGTTATTGTGGGAAAACTTTTCCACCCACCGAATCGACAATTGACTTGCTCAGTAACCGTTGATGGACTGTCAGCCTCTCCAATTGAGAAAGGGCTTGCACATCTCTCAGACAATCAATACAGATTGAAAAATTTCAATACCTCCCACTGTAATGTGGGTTATGGAAGTGACTGCATTCATGAAGAAAGGCTTGGAGAGCATGAGGTAAGACTGTGTCTTGCTAGCATTTTTCAGCTCCTCTTTCTTTCGATGGTTTTAAAAATCTATGTTGTTTAGGATACAATTCCCTTTTCAGCAATGTCAATAAAGCTCTGGTTACCTTCTTCCTTGTTAAGAGAACATATGCCCCACTTAACAAGTGCCTTTTTTACCTTTTCTTGGTGATCATAAAAGGTTCCTAAGATTGAGGTCAACTAATTATAATCTTAGAGGGGTACTGGCAAGAGGATTAATAAACCGGCAATATCCTGACTAGAATCTTTGTGCAAACTTGGATTCTAGCAGTAAGAGTCACACGGTTTACCAAGAATTCAATTTCATTTCATAGCCAAGAAAAAATTCTACATATCAATAAGAGTGGCCTAGAAACGGGAGAGAACACCAAGGAATCTAAAAATTTCTTGTCTTAATACAAGAACACTGATACTAGGTGATCGGGGGTGGGAGCTCTTATGTGGTCTGGTTATAGTACTAGGAGCAAGTTTTCCTCTATAGAATCGTCAAACCAGAGGCATTGCAGAAAAATTTGATAGTATACAACGTGTTTTTTCACTATTTCCCCATCTAATTAGATTGTGAGGAGAGTCATGCGCAAAATGGCCATTAACAAATTGTTTCCTTTAGAGTAGGAAAGATAAATTCCTTCTATAAGGCCCATGTTGCTTTTAAGTATCACAAGGTAACCTAAAGCACCAACAACTAGGTCATATAGATTGGATGCACAAGGCAACCTTGCCAACTAAGACATAGCATAAGGCAACCTCTAAGGCTTATCGATTCAAAGTCAAACATCAAAGTAATTAAGCCAAGGAATCTGAGAAGAGGGTGGGGACCAGTCAACTCTGTTGTAGGCTTTCTGAAAATCAATTTTCATGAAAAGTATTTACTGGACAGAATTTCTGCCCCTATGCATCCCTTCCCAGATTGCTAAGAGATATCTACACTGGCTAGGATAGATTGTTTGAAAGCTTTAGTTAAAACCTTATAAGCAATTGTCAAAAGGGTGATGGGTTTCCAATTCCCCCCCTACTTTTGGGGGATCAACTTGTTGTTTCACTGATAAATAAAAGTGCCCAAGGTATTAAAATAAAGGCCTTTGTCATATACCTTGAGTAGGGGCAAGGCAGGGCCAGTAAAGTCCCAGGTTGATTTGCAAAATTCACAAGGCAGCTCATCAAGGTCAATGGCTTTGTCATCAACACTACTAAACCAGATTAAGCTCAAGCTCTTTGAAAGAGAGATTAATCTCACAGGCATTACTATCTTAAGGTGAAAGCTTGGCTAGAACAACTTGAAGGCATTCATTCAAGGCAAACCATTGTGCATTCCGAGGCCTGTTTGTGATGAAAACTTGCTTATATTGGGAACAGATTCATCTAAGCTATGTTGTTGTCTTATGAGCTAGCCTTTGACAATTTTGAGAGGATAACTATTTTCAGCCTCATGCTTCTACTTGAGGGATTGAAAGAACTAAGTTCCTTTATACCCTTCTTTAACCTAGTGGAGCCTTGCTCGAATTTGTGCACCTATAGCTTTCTTAGCTTTAGAGATATTCAATACATGCCTAGCTTGGTCTGCTTGTTATTGCAAGTACCCATTAAAGGCATTAGATTCCAAGGTTAGTTTGATTTTGTCTAGGTTTTCCCCACGGTGTTTATTTCCCATCTTTCTAATTCAACTACTTGCTTGCCATATCCCTCGATGAATTTGATGGTTTGGGAGTTGGCATGCTCCCACCAAAAGATGCATCCCTGGTCTCTAACTGGATATACCTCTACCATCTCAACAACCCCACTCTCGTCGAACATTTTGGCAAGCCCTTCACTATCCACAAGTTTCTGCATAACCTGTAAACATAAGCCTCTCCCATACACTACAGTATATACATATAATGCAAAATAATTTCCATTCATCCAAGAATGCCTTTAAACGAAAAAAATTACAAGCTCAAGGCAAATACCCAATCTTCCAAAATTAAAATAAAGAGAAAGCACAATTCCATAATCATAGGAAGAATGAAAGCCTTGTGCCTTCGATGCTAATTTCTTTGTCATTCCACTCCCCAGAGGACTCAAAACACATGGATTTAAATACAAGGGAACGTGCTGCCAGAACAACTCTGTGGGCATGAAATTTTTCCCCTTATACATCAAATGTGACATCCACATTTTCAACATCTTCAAGTAGTTCCCCAAATTGTTGACCCAAGTTTGATTCAGGGATGTGAATATAGTGCAATCTGGGGCCTTGAATAGCAGAAACCACAACCCCAACTCTCCTAAAGCAAGGGGATGGATCAGAAATCTCTCCTAAATATGCATGTTCCTCTAAATCTGGAAGGGTATCTCTATAAATAAAGTCAATGGATTCTCCACGCAAAGGCAACTCAAGGGATTCTCCACGCAGTCTTAACACAAAGGTCACACCAACTTAGGGTTCAAGGTAACCCTCGACACTCGACCAACTCCATGTTCAAGAGAGAAATCACCAAGACACATCGGAACAAGCCCTAAGTCTGTTATCTGAGTTATCTTCTTCAGGCCAGACCAATGTGGCTCGAGATCTACGTCTCTCCTACGCATTGGCTTCGTTCTTCCATGCCAATTCCATGGACATGAAAGCATTAATTTTCAAGACTCTGCAGTTATGAAAGCAACAGTAGAGCTTACTATCCGATGGGGGATATTGCCCTATCTCAGCCCGACAGACAAATGAGAATGTGAGTTTAAAGGATTACAGGATTACATTTTAATAAGTGAACCGATACATCCGTCGCTTAACCGACACAATATTATTGTGGATTGCAAACTTTAGTCTAGATTTATTTGTTTAATTTTCTCAATTCAACAACCACGCCGTCGCTTAACCGACGGTTATGAGAATATCCGTCGCTTAACCGACAGGTATGAGACTAGCCATCGCTTAAGCGACGCTTATGACCACAATTTAAAAAAAAATTTAACTTTGTGATTTTTGGTAGGTTTAAAAGAAAAAATCCACGCGCCATCGGAAGTAACCGTCGGATTTTGGATCGAAATGTAGTAGTGTGTTTTGTCAAGGTTTCGTATGTACGGGGATTTGATAAGTCCAACAAATTTTGATGGTGAAACTTGGTCGGTTTGTAGGGTGAGGCTTTGTCGGGCAGAGCTCGACTCTATGAGTTTATGAGTGGTGTTGATTTGTTGGGCATTGAGGAATAAATTTGGTAGTCTATTGATAAATTGTTGAATTTCAACATCTTTATCAATTTTTTCTTTAAGGGTTCTAGGGATGATGTCTTTGTAAATTGGTGATATGAAAATGGTTGAGTCTGGTGTTATTCTAGTTGGAGAAGGTCATGGGGATTCTAGTGTTAAATCAATAGGATTTATTTTGGGTTGGGTAACAGCTCTTAACTTTTTAAGCCTGCCTTGCTTTGCTCCTAAATCGATGAACTGTTTGAACTATTTTTCAATAGATACTTTGTTCAGTGTGGCATCCTCCAAAATGTCGGCAGCGGTAGCAAGTAATTCCTCTTCACCTTCTGACTCCTCCCAAAGTATGAGTTTGCACTTCCCCTTTCCTTGTTCTTGAGTCCCTTTCTTTTTCCTTGAGGTTGATATTTCCATAGATATTCTTTTTAGATTCTCCTTTATCATAGTGTACTCAGGTCTGTCGAACTGAGTTTCTTCGTCTATCTGTTCTTCCCCCTCCTCCTCCTGCTATTGGGTCGGGACAATAATGCTCTGTTCTATCGGTATGATGGCTTGTTGTGTAGTCAGTATATTTTCAATATGAAGTAGATTTTTCTCCTCCGTCAGGATGTCTTCAAAAGTGAAGGTACTAATATGAAGGTGAACTTCATAGTCTTCTTCCTTCTCTTATTTGGTCAATGGTTCCGCAATGGGTTGATTAATCTCTTTTGCAGCCTCCGGTATGGTTATTTTGGTTTTGGTCTTCCTGGATAGCTATGTGAAAATATCCTCGCTTGTTGGATAATAGTCAAGTGGCTTTTCTTTTTCTATGGACCCTTGCACATTCCATACTGCAGTTTGGTCAAGTTCCAATTAGATATGTGTTGTAGGTGGTAGACATCTTCAAATGTTTTGAGGCACCCTCCAACTAGTTGTTTGGATTTTTAGATTCTGAAACCAATTTTCTAAGAACACTTTTCCCTCTTCCATCTCCTGTGGAGTTCCTCCCATTTAGAATGACTTAAAATGCCACATGTGGAACCTAGTGGGTTCTAGGATCTATGGATGCCACACTAGACATAAGTGGTACATGGCTATATAGATTAATAATGATGGAAATCTAATTATTGCACTTGTTTCCTGGCACTTTTCACAGATATAGTTGAGCATGTCAGCCACGTATTGAGCCCATTAGTAAACTTTCCCTAAGACCGCTATATAGTCGACAGCTTCCAGCATGTTAAGTTTCAAATCACATCCTGGTCCTGTGACAGTCAGGCCTGTGGACATGATTTTGGCCACCATTTTGGGTGTAGTGGATTTAATTTGTCTGACAATTAACCCTTTTGAGTTTTTTCATGTCAGCATTCCTGTTAGTCTTTCAACCAATCCTTCTTTGATATCTATAGGAATAGGACCGCCTTTGTTTGACAGCCCAGTAAGTTTGTAGATGGTTTCAGCTGATATTTCCACTGGTTTGTTGAAGTAAAACTTCCCATTGTTGTATCGACTGATGATGAATTTGACAATATTTTATTTTATCCCTCTGAAACTCGCCATGAGAGGTGCATTCATGTAGTTCATGATAGTGCTATGGTTTATTTTCATCCCCTCCTCTGTCATTTTTTACTTACCCCCGTAAGCCCATGTTTTTATTTTTGTCTAGTGTCACGCCCATGAACTTCCTGTATTTTTGAGTTTTTAATATTTTGCAACCATTTCACTAATGGAATTACAACAGATTCTAACTCTTTTGCTTTAGTTGTCATGGCTCTGGTTTGCTTTGGGGCCATCTTGTCCGTTTCTGGCTCGGCTTTCTTCATGGTTAATTTGTTCTCGAAAGTTTAGTAGCTTTGTCGCTCTAGATCTTTGTAAAGTGGTAGGAATTCTTCGCCCGGTGTAGTATTTAGAGGTGGAGCGGATGCGATCTTGTCAATGGAGCTATTAATGGAATATTTGATGGTAAAGAATGTTCTTTGAAGTCTCTTTTAATGCGTTCTAGTTTTGGCGCTCCGTCTGACCGTAGTCATGATGGGTTGATTGGAACTTTTGATCCTCTTGTCGATGTTGATTGTATGGTCGATATGTGGTATGTCGATGGTGGAAATGTCGGTTATTGTCGAATTGCATTCTGCTACATCTTTCAATATTTCTAGTCATTTTGGTCTTCTTTGATTCTTTTGGATTTTAGGCTTTTCTGGTTTTAATAGGTTTTGTTAAAGTTTATGAACCCATTCCTCTTTTTATTTTATTTTTTTAATATATTTTTCAGTTTTGATACCGCTTTAGTCGGGCACTATTTACCACTTTCTGAAATACTCTGCCTTGTAATGTTCTTAGTTAGACTGATCCGTTGGCATTGATTTCTTCCACCATATAGGGTCCCATCCACTCTATGTGGAGTTTCTTTGGTTTTCCTTTCACCTAATTATTATACAATAGTGCAATATTTCCAACCGACAAGTTCTTGTTTTTAATGTTTCGGTCATGCCATGCTTTTTGTTGTTGTTTTTGAATTTCTTGATGTTGTATAGCCATAAGTCGGTCTTCCTATAGCTTTGCTAGTTGCATTAGTCAGTCATTATTTTCTTCTTCGACATTAATATGTAATATGTCGGCTATTACTGTTGTCTGTTGTCGAAAGTGTAGGGGAATGACTGCTTCTTGGCCATAGACTAGTTGAAATGGTGTTTGGTTGGTGGATCATTTATATGATGTTCGATAATCCCATAGGACAACAGGAATTTTTTCATCCCAGTCATTTTTATTAGTGTTACAGATTTTTGTTAGGCCTCTTGTTAATGTTTTATTAAATGCTTCTATTTCTCCATTAGACTGAGGGTGATAAGTTGTTATTTGTCTGTAGTCGATCTTGAATTGTTTTGTTAATGTTGTAATGGTTCTGTTAATAAAATGTGATCCTTTGTCATTGATTAAGGTCAATGGACAACCAAATATAGTGATTATATTTTCATATATAAATTTGGTAGCTACTTCACTAGAGCGGGTTTCTACAGGTTCTGCTTCTGCCCATTTAGTAACATATTCCACTGTTGTTATGATATAACGTGCGCATGTCCTTTTTGCTAGAGATTCAAATGGTCGAATGAAGTCAATGGCCCAAATTTCAAATGTTAGACTTGGTTTTACCGATATTAAAGGCATATCAGTACTAGGTAAGGTTTGACCAAAACATTGGTAGCGATCAGACTTACTAACAACTTTCAACAATCTTTGTGTAGTGTTGGCCACCATAGTCCTGATTGTTGGATATTTTTGGTAGTCATGTCCGACTAAAAATGTCCTCCAGCTGGTCCATAGTGTGCTTCATACATTATGTTTTCTCTTTCATGTTCTAGAACACACCGACAGAGTACTTCATCCAATCCCATTTTATATAGGAATCCATTAATTAGAGTGTATGGTGTGGCCTTCATTGCTAGAATTTGTTTCTTTTTAGTGCTCATGCCTTTAGGTTGCTTACCATTCTATAGAAATTGAGCTATTTCTTTTACTTCTATTGGTAGAGCTTCTATTTGAAATAGATGTGCATCAGGAAGGTCATATTCGACTCCTGTCGGCTCCTCCCCCTTGTTGATTCTCAACAAGTGGTTGGGTTCGACATTTAGCTTCCCTGGTCGAACTACTACTTCGAATTCAAATTCTTGGAATAGTAACAACCAACGACATATTATTCCATGATGTAAGGGTTTGTTTACCAATTATTTTAAAGCTTGGTGATATGTATAGAATAGGAAAGGATTAGCTAATAGGAAATGTTGATATTTATGTAGTGCAAATACCATTCCCAATGCCTCTCTTTCTGTCGTTGAATAGTTGTGTTCTACCTTGTTTAGTTTTCAACTACTATACACAATTGGGTAGTCCATCCTATCATATCTATGTTGAGTTAGTATTGCACCTATTGCTATGCCTGATCCATCGATGTGGATGTGAAATTTTACTGACCAGTTTGGGAATCTGAGAATGGGTGCTTCGACTAATTTTTTCTTCAATGTGTCAAAGGAAGCATCACATTCCTCATTCCAGTCGTACTCTTGGTCTTCTTTTAATATCTCTTCCAAGGGATAGGTCATATCTGAATAATGACAGATGAACTTTTTGTAATAGCCTGTGTGTCCTAATAGAACTCGGACTTGTTTTGGGTTCACCGAGGGTTTTCAGTCCAAAATGAATTTTATTTTTGCAAAGTCGACTTTGATTCCTTGTTTGCATACGATATGTCCCAATAGAATTCCTATGGGGGTAAGAAAAGATGCATTTCCTTATATTGAGAAATAACTATATTTGTTGACATCTTTCCAACATTAGTCGTAGCCACTCACAATGGTATTTCAGCATGGAGTATATCATCTAGTCTTCAAATTATACAACCATCTACTTGTATATGTATTATTGGAATGCTTTAACTATTATACTGGAGAATACAGCTGGTGCATTCGTTAATCCAAATGGAATAACATTGTAATCAAATGAACCAAATTCATAGACAAATGTCGTCTTCTTCTGGTCTTATTTTGCAATTGGAACTTGATTATACTCTGAGAATCCATCTGTAAATGAGTAGCATTCATGTCCTACAACTTCATTTAATATATCATTTGCAAATGGTGTAGGAAAGGGGTCTGTTAAAGTGACATTATTTATCTCTCGAAAATCAACACAAATTCTCAGTTTTGTCGGATCGTGGTTTTTCGGTTGGACTACCATAGGGCTTTCCCATTGCAACTGCTCGATTGGATATATGATCCCTGTTGCTAACATGTTGTCGATCTCCTTTTTCACTATTTCATTGTATTTGTGAGCTAATTTGTACGGCCCTTTATTAATCGGTCTTGCATATGGTTTTATGTCTATTTTCATTTCACCCATCTCTTGTACTAACCCTTTTAGGTCCTTATAGTCTCAGGAAAAGAAATCTTGGAATTATTTTAATAGGTTAACTATTTCAGCTGTTTACTCATCATTCCAGTAGTCACCTATTCGTGCCATTTTTGGTTGATCATCGTTTGAGATATCGAATTCTTTGGTCTTAACTTTCGCGTCCATCCATTTTGGTGCCTTGATTTCATTTATTTGTCGAATTCCCTCCTTAAACTGAGAAAATGATGCGGAAAAATATGCCGATGTCATCCTATCAGTATCGTCCTTGTCGGTTGACTCAACTTTGAATATTGTTTTAGTGGGTTTTACCATTTCTGGATGATCAATTTTCCACTGAAATCTATTTCCACGTGTGTGCTCATTCTCCAGTCTAAGTCTTGTCGATTGTGATATTTTTTTCGATGGAATGGTATTACAAGATGATTTCAGTCGGTTATGGTTTTATGTCAAAGTGTGTTGACCAGTCAGTTGTATAAATGTTTTTATTTTTTCAGTTGCTTCGACTAATTTTTCATCTTTCAGTACGAATTTGAAGTCTTTAATGAAATTTTTCGTAAGTTCCTGCCATATGAATGTTTCTCCTCGAGATTATTCCATCTTATACCATTTATTTGGTAATTCGTCCAGTGTGGATGGAAACATGTGTGGCCATGTTCATTTGTCTTTGTACCCAAGTCTTCTCCATCCTCTTTCGCATATATTTATGTGATTTTTTGGGGTTTTGTCCTTGCGTAAAGACTAGTATTTGTGCCTATTTAGTTAGCTTCCTGCTGCCAAATCTCTTGACAAAGTATGTCGAAGTTTTTTTCCATGTCTATAGCCTCGACTAGTGGGTATCCCACGATCGAGAAACTTGACCTGTAAATGTCTCAACCAGGCTTTATAGCCGGTCGTGCTCTCCTAAGTTTTTAGAATTTTGTTCGATATGGAGTACTAGTGACTCTCTTTCTTTATACCGAAGAGGATGTTTATTTTCTATTTTAATCGGTGCTAGCGAATGGTATTCCCTAATTTTTCTTTCAAATATTTTTGGAATGATGGACACCGAAAATCGTTGTTGAGTCAATTTCTTTGATATGGCTTGGATAGTCCAACATCCTCGTGCTTGAGTTTTAGAATTTTCTATCTCCCAATCATATAATTCTACATCTGAATTATATCCAAGTGAGTCTTGGTTACCCAATTGAAGTTCACCATAGATGTTTGGCTCAATAATCTTCGTCATTTTGGATTTTGTAGATTTTTCGAACGTCGACTTCTTCATCTATTGGCTCGGTCCAGGGTTCACCTTGAGAGGGATGGATAGGGACAATAACTTTTTGTCCATTTCCTTTGAGTTTTATCCTCTCTTTATCTAACAATATTGATGCTTTCATCTTCCTACCCCATGGTCATCCTACCAGGGATGGGAAGGAACTGGATCCTTCCTTATGGTCGATGATTTCAAAGTCGACTTTTGTCGAAATGCCTTTTATCGTTGTATCGACATTTCTCCAAATTCCAATGGGTTCAATCAGTCCTCGTGTTATACACCAAATTGGTACCTCTCCGTCCGAGTGCCGACATTCCTCATGTTGGCACACAAAAGGACCTCTATGGATTGAGGTTTGCCCAGAACACTATAGCTTGGCTTATCATGAAATACATTCTGCCTCTATCCAACTAATTACCTTGCCATTTTTGACATGTTAGGATGTATTCGCGACTATCCTTCTATACAACTCATGAGTCATTCACGAGTCTCCTTTGTAGCAAGTCGTGAATCTATGTATTCACGGGTTGCCCTTATAGATAGTCGCGAATCATTCACGGGTTGCTCTACTGCATACCCACGAATGTGCCTCTTAGCATTTAAACATAAAAAATCGCGTTAAGTAGAGATTAGTTAAGTTATTTAACTTAATTTCCTTAAATGCTGTAACTTCTTCAACCTGTGAAACTACCTTATTTCACCCATATAAATAGAGGTAGGAAAGGCCATGAAGAGGACCTAGAATTTATGCATTGTTATGCTGGAGGAATTGGGACTCTCTTTGCCCACACTTTGCCCTAGAGGTCTTCCCCTTGTGTTGCAGGGCTTGGAGGCTGAGTTCTTTGGAGAAGAGAAGCAGCAGAACTAGATCAAGGTTTCGTGAGGTGCCAAACTTGAAGAGAAGGTATACTTGTACTTGTTTTCAAGATTACTAAAGATGTGATGTCCTTCTTCTTCCCAAATCATTGTTCAATGTGTGATTGAATTTCTGTTTATGATCATATTATAATGTTATTTAGATCATTGTTTCATATTCATTTGATTATCATTGTCTTATATGTGGTCATAATGGTTTAAGGAAGGTATAACTTGTTTTGTAGGTCTCTTGGAGCGAGAGGAGCAAGAAGAGGATTGACGAGAAAGCTTGGGTCAGCCTTCAGTTAGTCAGGTGTGGACCTTTGTCATCTCTGAATCTTGTTTATATATACTTGCTGAACATTGTGCATCTCTCTTTCAACCCTAGTACGTTGATGGCCTCTTAAACCCTAGCCATAGGACATTTTCCTTTACAACAGAACTGGTGACTCCGCTGGGGATAGCCTTGTCTGTTTGGTGTTTCTCTTGATTCTTTTCAGTTTTTGCATTGTTTCAAGTCCTTTTTGCCACTTAAGAACACCTTTCCAATTTGATTACACACTTCCCTTGCCTTTTTTGGGTAGTTTTTGACCTTTTTTGGGATTTTTCTACCCATTCGCGAGTTGTTGTTCTAGACAGTTGTGAATACAGTATTGTATTCGCGGGTTGCTTCATTGAACAGTTGCGAGTCATTTGCGACCTGCCCTTATAGACAGTCGCGAATACTTCTGGAAGTGGGGATTTTTAAAGTTAAAGTTTGCTTGATCTTTGCTTTGGGTAATCCTTATTTCTGAGTGGATTTTATTTATAAATGTTGTCTGGCCTGTCTAGGTGCATCTGTTGATCACAGTTTGTGCTTTTTCGGAATCCCTTGATCCTTTTTGCTTGGATTGTTTACTATCTGCATGTTGAAGTATTTTGGCTGGTTTGGGTAGTAGGTTAAAGTGTCTTTGTTCAGACCTGTGTTCAGGATCTTGGGCTCTGTTTTTTCAGTCTGTCTTCTGACAGTGGCTGATTCTCACTTGCCTTTGTAATCCTGCAGTGATTCTTGTCATTGCTTGCACCCAAGCTAGGGTTCCTAGCCTTCCTTAGTTGGTTGTGTTTTGGTTCTGTTAGCCTGTGTGTTTCAGTCCTTTGCTTTTATACAGTTTATTTGATTCAAGTTCGCTCATGTCTAGTGTATCTTAGGTGCATGCTAGAGTTTTAGCCTTTTATAGCATTTGGTTTGTTCTTTGCTTTTCCCCCTTGCCTCCTTTGCTTGGTATAATTTTTGGCTTATGTTTTTGGTCAGCCTCTGTTCTTGACTTTGGTTTGATTTTCAGAAGCTTTTTGGTGTTGGTTTCCTTCTTCTTTTGTTGGTTAACTTCACCTTGCCAAAATAGTTGACTTGTCTTTTTATACAAGCCTTCCTTTCCAAGTAGGGTTTATACTAACTTTAGAGCACTCTAGAGTTTGTTTGGTGGTTGTTTAGCAGAGTTTCTTTTGCTTTGTTCTTGTTATCTACATGCTTTTGCTTTGTAGGTAGTTTTTCTTTTGCCTTTATAAAAGAAAATTAAAAAGAACGTTTACTTGTTTGTGCTGCTTGCCCCCCCACCTCTTTCTTTGGCTTGACCTTGTTATACAAGGTACTGAGCAGCCTTTGTTTGTAGGTTTAGATTGATACTTGGGACTTGTTGACCTTTGTTTATGTCAGTCTTATTGCTCAGTCTCTTCATTCCAAAGTAGTTGGCTTGTCTATCTTTGTGAGCTTTCCTTTCAAGAGAGGTTTATATTCAACTTTAGGGAGACCTAGGGTTTGTTTTTGGGGTATAGAGTAGTTGTCTATTTGCTTTTCTTTCAGTATTTGCTTGCATTAGTTGATAGGAGGATTTTTTCTTTTCCATTTATAAAAGAAAAATACAAAAACACATGTTTGCTTTATATGCATGTAGATTAGGTTTTTAGTCTAGATTGCATAGCATATCGTTGTTTTTGGAAAAATATAAAAAGATTTGATCTTTTTTGGCTTTCAAGTTTTCTATTTGAAAAAGAAATATAAAGAGAATAGCTATTTGCTTTTTTGCATTTCATTTCTCTTTGCTTAGTCATTTTGTTTCATTTTTTGAGTCAAAACACCACATCAGTTTCATGCCATTTACCCTCTGAGTAAGAAACAGCCCATAAAATAAACGATATAATTTTAAAAATTACTAGTAAGTTTTATTTTATAGGGTCATACACCAACTAGCTTAGGCTAGACTTGTGGGTTAGGGAGTTTCAACTCCCCACAAGTGTTAAATTTCAGACGTAGTTGGCCTATCACTAGGTAAATCCTTGACTTTATCACTGTATCTGGGAAGCTCATCTTAAACGGGAGTTAAGCACGAGGCCACGTGGAGGCTTGGACAGAGGAGATAACCCTCCGAATCCTTGTCAAAGTGTAACTCAGGACTTTTGCGCATCTAGGGATTCTGTCCTAGATAGAGTTTTGGGATCAGCTACCTTGCCCATGCGTATGAGTCTGGCTTGCGACTGTATCCCTAGACTGTTGGTATTTCCAAGGTAGCCTTTAGTCTCTTGACATCTAGGGTTCATACACAGGTACACCGGAAGGTTATTTCTAGTTGACCTTGGACAGGATTGGAAGGTAACCCTTGTGGAAAGTGCAGGAGGGTGGTGGGTGATTCCTCCGCTTGTGCCTGAGAACCACCTCAAGGACGCCAAGTAATCGTTCATCAGCTTTCTTCTGGAAAGTACATCTTATACCTGTTTGTCTGTTTGGGCTTTAGGAATTTTTAGTGAGTGTTGTGTGGTTTGTCTATACTTAGTGGGCCTTTAGGTGTCTTCTTTGTAATTTTGGTTGACCATCAACCTCAGACTTTGTCTCTTGTTTTGAATCTATGGCTAACACCCCTTTGAATACCAACCAAGAGATCCCCATGATGGGAGCTCCTTGTCCTATTCCTCTCACAGGGAATGTTGGTGTTCCCTTGATGGCCACCTTGAATCTTCCGGGATTCACCATAGGGATACCGGTGTGGTTTTTTTCCACTCCAACTGTCCTAAATGCTCCTGATGCTTCTCAAGTAAGCACCTTATATCAAGGGCATCAAAACATTGTCTCCCCTTCACTTGTAGTTAGTTCTCCTCCTCCTTCTACCTCATGCGGTGAAAGTACTGATACTAGTAACCGGTAGTCTAAAAGGAGTAAAAGAAGGAGGAATAGGAAGAAAGCACATAAGCAAGGGGGCACCCGTTCAACCTCTGCAAGTCAAGTTGAACCTCACCACCCAGCCTCGGTTGTTCAGGCTGGGGGCGCCCATCCAACCTCTGCAGGTCATGTTGGATCTAGTCACTCAACCTCTAGTGTTCACGTTGAGTGCACCCGTTCAAACTCTGGTTTTCAAGTTGAACCATCCTATCCAACCTCTATTGTTCATGTTGGAGCTATCCATCCAGCCTCTGGTGATCAAGCTGGTGGGATCCTTCCAACCTTTTCAGGTCATGTCGAATCGTGTCACTCAACCTCTGGTGTTCAAGCTGAGTGCATATGTTCAACCGCTGGTTTTCAAGTTAAACCTTCCCATCCAACCTCTGTTGTTCAAGTTGGATCCATCCATCCAGCCTCTGGTGTTCACGCTAGTGGGATCCTTCCAACCTTTCCAGGTCATGTCAGATCCTGTCACTCAACCTTGGTGTTCATGCTGAGTGCACTCGTTCAACCTCCGATTTTCAAGTTGAACCTCCCCATCCAACCTCTGTTGTTCAAGTTGGATCCATTCACCCAGCCTCTGTTGCTCAAGCTGGGGGCACACACTCAACTGCTGCAAAGCATGTTGATCCTAACCACTCAACCTCTGTTGTTCATGTTGATGGTGTCTGTCCAACCTCTGCGAGTCATGTTGGACCCAGTCTCTCAGCCTCTGCCAGGCACGCTGGGGGTAGTCTCTCTGCCTCTGTACTTCACGCTGGAGACCATTTGTCAACCATTGTGATTCAGGTTGACACTGTTGACAAGTCTACCCATTCAAAACACAAGCTCAAGTTTCCTTGTAAGATTTGTGAGGGAGACCACCTTACTTATAAATGCCCTTCTATTGCTGAGGTGCGAAGAGTTTGGATTCATGGTCATCCCATTTTTGAACATTATGGAGTCTCTCAACAACCAGCCTCTCTTAGTGAGGTTGGACCCAGTCACCCAGCCTCTGTTGTTCACGCTGGGGGAAAACTCTCATCCTCTGCAGGTCATGTTGAGAGCAAGCTGTCAACCACTGCTAGTCATGCTGATACCGTTGAGAAAAATGGTCGTTCGAAGCATCATCTTAAGTTCCCTTGTGTGCTATGGAAGGGAGATCATATTACTCATCTGTGCCCTGCTATCCCAGAGGTGTGAAGAGTGTGGTCCAAGACTATTGGATTTTGTTCATCTGAACACCCTATAGTTTCTCAACATCCTACTCAACCTTTGGTTGATCAAGTGGTCAAACAAATCTCATATTTGGTCGATCCCACTCTTCTTTCGGAGAGTGCTCCTCATGTGATTGAACCAATGTCATCTTTGGTCAATCCCACTCTCCCTTCGGAGAGTGACTTTCACCAAGCGGTTGAATCAATCCTAGTATCGATCAATCCCACTCTTCCTTTGGAGAGTGAAGTGTCTACTAGTCACGTTTTCTTCACTGCCAGTTCAGATCTTACTGAACAAGGGGGCACTAAACTTGTTTCAGATCAACCCCCACCAAGCTCTCGGATTGCTTCCTTTGATTGGGATAGCCTAGTTGAGCCGCGCCTTCCTTCTATTGCACCTTTCCAGATAAAGGTCAAAGTTGAACCTTATACGATTGCTCATTGCATTGTTGATGAAGGAGCCTCGGTTAGTATTTTTTCTGCTCGTGCTTGGCGAGGTATAGGATCTCCTAGCCTTGTGTTGACTGCTAGTCAGTTACTGGCGTTTGATAGAAGAAATTGTTTAGCCTTGGGAATTCTTGCTCAAACACCTGTTACTTTGGGTGGGAAGACCGTCTTAGTTGACTTCATGGTGATAGAATACCCCTTGGACTTTAATATGCTCCTTGGACGTGATTATGTCTATGCCATGCAAGCTGTGGTGTCAACATTATTTCATGTGATGTACTTTAATCATGGCGAAGAAATTGTCACTATAGATCAGTTGGATTTTCTTGATCCGTCTCCTGACCCAACTAGAGACCAAGTCTTTCCTTTATTGATTCCCAGTGTTTCTGTAGACACTACCCCGCCACAGGTGAACTATGTGGCTTCTTGTCCTTTGTGTTCAATTGCTACTGAGAGGCAGCCTCTGTTTTCATGCTTACCTTCTCGGGACTTGGTCCCAGTAGTTGATCGGGTGAGTCATCCTATACAGATTGTAGAGCCTTCTCTCCACTCTATCCATCCATTTGAAAGTTTGGATATGTGTCCTATCTCGGATGATTTCCTCCCTTTGGATGAAGTCTTCCTGGAGTCTTTGATACAGTCTGACCTTCACTACTACATTTGACCAAAAATCCGACGGCCGTCATGTCGGATTTTCGACACTTCCCTGTCGCATGTATGACACTATGATTTTTTTTAAGCGTTGGAAACTTGTCGTTGGTTATCCGACACCTAAGTAACCGTGATACCTAAGTAACCTTCGGTTAAATGTCAAGTGTCGGTTAAGCGACAGAATATCTTCGACGGTAGTGAAATTTTTTTGAGACAATAGCCTTCATGCTGTCGGTTAAGTGACAGCAGAGCCGTCGGATAAGCGACGGATAGTCAATATTTTTTTTTAAAATTAACCATTATGCCGTTGGTGAAGCGACGGATATAGGCTGGAACCGTCGGATAGGCAACATGAGGAGCCATCGCTTAAGCGACGGATATAGAAAGTAAGCGTCGAAAAAGCGACATGTATAACCGTTGCTTAAGCGACGGTGATGAATTTTTTTTTTTAAATATTTGGATTTGTCCCAATACTATACTATTGACT
Source organism: Pseudotsuga menziesii (assembly GCA_001517045.1). Classification (NCBI taxonomy): domain Eukaryota; kingdom Viridiplantae; phylum Streptophyta; class Pinopsida; order Pinales; family Pinaceae; genus Pseudotsuga; species Pseudotsuga menziesii. The sequence continues at coordinate 18,469 of LPNX010331534.1, forward strand.
AAATGAACAAGCCGCTGCAAATCCCTGTCCAGGAAAGCACATTGAATTTAAAATATCAAACGTCAGAAAGATGGGAGAAATAAGGCATTTGAATTGAAAATTAGTATCAACTTAATAATTCAATCTTTTGGAATACTATTAAATGACAGGTAACAAACAAGGAATGTCTAGAGCCATCATCATCCACATCAACGCTAATGGCC